>PVJX010046655.1:0-12212 GCA_004027295.1 Dolichotis patagonum | reverse complement strand
TGCAGTAGATGGGTTACTCTTCACAATGAATGCAATCTGACGTACTCTAAACTTGTACTAATAAATAATTTTAAAATGAAAAAAATGAAGTAGAGAAAAATAGCAAACATATGCACTGTATATAAAAGAGATGAAAAAGAAGTAAGATGAGGAGAGGTGGAAGTAGATGGAGAGTATTAAGAGATAAGTAATAAGAAACTTAAGTACAATCAATGGGACAGAAAAAATAGAGAGCTTATGACTTGAAAATAAATACACAATCCAGGGGTTGGGAATTTAGCTCAGTGGCCTAAGTACCTGCTTGGCAAGCCTGAGGTCATGAGTTCAATCCCTGGTAACACCAAGATAAATAAATAAATAAATAAATAAATAGATAAATACAATCCATTAACCCCTAGGTTGGTCAAGATAAAAGTTAGAAATACAAATCATCATCAAACCACAAAGATATTAAAATCAGAATATTATGCATACTTTCATGCCAAGAATTCTGATATCTTAGATGAAACAGAAAAAATACTAAATATATAATTTATAGAATATGACCCAAGATGCAACAAAAAACCTACATAATAAGATGTGCAAATAAAACACTAAATTTCTGTTTGTTTCTTCAATGTAAAAGAGAATAATATTTGTGTACAGTTAATACTTTGAGTAACTATTTTGAAGACAATGATACATGGTGTATTAACTAATGTTATATACTTAATACTTCATTATGTTTTGTTTTATTTTTTCATAAAATAAAAAGAAAAAACACTGAATTTATCACACAAACATGCATACTGGAAAATATCAAACCCATGTATGTGCCCTGGTTAATTCTGCTAACATCAAAAGAAACAACATAACACCTATAAAATTCCTTCAGAAAAAAGAAATAATAGAAACACTCCTTATTATATTGTCTGAGTATAATATCACCTTGAAATCAAATTTAAACAAAAGCATCACAAGGAAAGAAAATTGGAATTAATATTCTTATAAATATGGCCATAAACACCTTAAACTCTAACCAATCAAACCAACAATATATAATAAAGGTAATAAATCATGACAGAGTACGGTTTATCCTGGCAGTGAAAGATTGACTCAACTCTGAAAAACCAATCACTGTAGTTGACCACAGATAATAGTTTTCTGTTGCTCTGTAAACAATCTCAAACCCAGTAGCTTCAAAATACCCCGTCACTAGTGTCCAGCTCTGTAGGACCACAGCAGGCTGAGGTAACTGTCTGTTCAGGAACTCAGCGTTCACAATCAAGGTTTTGGCTGGGCTTGTCTGGAGGTTCTGGGATGTGACCACTTCTCAGGACATTCAAAGGTTGTTTTTGCCACTGTAGGGCTGATCTTCCCTTGCTGGCTCACTGCCACACACTGCTCCCAGAAACTAGAGCTTGCCCATGTTGCTTACCCCATGACTCTACCCTTTTTCACACCGCAACTGAGAATTTCTGTTTTGTCAAATCGAGCCCGCATTTTAAATGGCTGTGTATTCTCTGCCTCACAGCTGGGAATCGAATATAAAGGGTTATGGGTTAGGTAAAGCTTAGCCAGAAAATCTTCCTGTTCAGTATCAGTTGATGTGAGAGCATAATTGCATCTGCAGAATCCCTTCAAGCAACACCCACATTAGTGTTTAATTAAGTAAACGTAAGTGTGTACACACCAGGAAATGAGAAATTTGGGAGCCATATTAGAGTTCTACTTAACAATCATATTTATAGAATTAAATAAGCCATTTCAGTAGAAGTAGAAACCATTTTGATTAAACTTCTAGTTATAAGTATGTGTATTAGAATAAAAAATTAATTTCAATTCAAAATCTATTCACAATTAAAATCTCTCAGAACCAATAGAGTAAAGGAAATTTCCTCACTCTAATAAGTGCACTTAAAACTCTTATAGCTAACATAATTAATGGTAAGAAAAGATTTTCTAAAATGAGAAACAAGATACGGACTCTCTCATTTCAGTGATGAGAGACTGTAGTGATTATAATGAACATTAGGGACCCTAATGATTATAATGAGGTGTGGCAGTATTGTGGTTTGTGTCTGGGTGTCCCTCCAAAGTTTCATGTGGTCATATGTGGTGCCTTTCAGAGGTGGCTGGATCTAGAGTATGTGACACTGGAGTTGATTCATTGTGCAATCAAGGGTACTAGGATTAAGGGTGTAAATGCTACTCACACTAAGCCTAGATAAGATATAAAGGTTAGAATGAGCTGTAGTTGTCTATTGCTTTTCTACTTTCTTCCCAGCATGAACTGTCTGTTCTCTGTGATGCTTGTCTGCCAAACCACCTTACCTTGGAGCTGGCCAATTATGGACAGAAATTTCTACAAGCTGTGAGCTAAATAAACCTCTCCTTCTTCAACTGAGGGTGTTGTATATTTTGTCTTAACACTGAGAGAAAATAACTAATACAGAGTTTGGTACCAGAGAAATGGTGCCATCGCTGTGATTATACCTACAGGTGTAGTTCAAGAGCCTTTGGGACTGGCTTGTGGAAAGAGTTTTAGAAGATTCAGAGATACCATTGAAAAAGTAGAGCTGGAATGCACTAGGCTGTACTTGATAGAAGAGTCTTTACGGAGCTCAGGAGACCAGAGGGCTGAGAGAAGGCCTGCCATGAAGACTAGGCTCTGGAAGTTTCTGCTGGGAAGAAGAATCACATTGGTTTTCGGACTGCAGATGGTGTGTATTATACCTTGGCAGAATGGAGGACATATAACTTCTTTAGTAAATACCACTGAGAAATTTGCTATCGATGGCCAAAGATTGAATCTAGAGCCATATATTCCACCACATACTAAGCTAAAATCAAAGTGGTTCAAAGATCTAAGCACTGAAACAGAAACATACATGCTGGAAGATAAAATAAGTAAAACTCTTGAAAACATAGTCATAGACAAGGACTTTCTGAACAGAATCCTAATTGCACAAAGAATTGAAAAAATCAGGCTCCCCGAATTCAAAGATCCAATCCAAAAATAGGCATCTGAGATGAATACACAATTCTCAGATGAAGAAATACAACTGGCAAATAAACATGAAAAATGTTCAACATGATTGGTAATTTGAGAAATGCAATTTAAAACAACACTGAGGTTCCATCTCACCCCAGGAAGAATAGCTGCCCTCAAGAAGTGAGCCAATAATAAATGATGGTGGGGTGCTGGGGAACAGAAACTCTTCTGCACTGTTGGTGGGAGTGTAGACTGGTACAGGCACTGTGGAAATCTGTGTGGAGACTCCTCAAAAACCTAGGACTGGAGGTCCCATTCCACCTACCTATTCCCCTTCTGGGTGTTTTTCAAAAAGAATAAACAACATCACACAGATTGTCTGGAAGCTGCTGCGACAGATGAGAAGGGAATCCGGGATGAGCTCCTTATCAAACCGTTTTTCAGAAGCTGCTGCAACTGGTAGAAAGGAGTCAGAGATGAACTGCTGTCCTCACAATTGACCAGGAGCTGCGGTGACTGACATCCTCCCCCTCCACTGATGGGACTCAGGGACCAGAGACCAGCAGAAAATGCAGAGAGACAGTAGGACCCTGGCTAGAGCATACACAAGGGAAAGGCAGGGCTAGTGGTGCAAAAATGCCTGATGCAACAGTAACAACACGAGCCAGCAAGTGGAAGTTAGGTGACCCAGTACTGTACTTAGGGACAAAGATGTGCAGAATCAAAGTGGGCAGGCAGCGACCTTATTTCCTTTTTCATATTTTTTCTCTCCTTCTTTCATTCTCTTCTGTCCTTTTTCCTATTTGAAATGGCAATGGAGATTTCCAGCCACAGAAATGTAATCCCATCACACAAATCCAGAGACAAAGAGCAAAGCTAAACCCAGCACAAATGCACCTGCACTCTCGGTGGGAGTACACATTCTGGGATCAGACTTGGACCTCCCTCAGAACTGTAGATACTAAAGGAATCTCATTAGTTTTATATTTTCCACTGGGCCAAGTGTGCTCTGTCCTGCTGTTATTGTTGTTGTTGTTTGTTTCTTCCCTTTTCTTTTCTCTTTTTCTCTCTGTCCTATTTTACCATTTTTTTTCTTTCTGTATGTTGTTTTCTTTGTGTGCGATCATTATTATTTCCTAATTTTTTCCTTTGTTTCTCTTTTCTGTTTTTTCTTTTTTATTTTTTCTTTTGTTTTTTCTTCCTTTCCTTCTCTCTTCTACCTTCTTTTCTCCACTGTGCACAATACAGATCCCTTTGTATTTTTCCACCATCATCTTCCTCTTTCCTCAACTATCGCACTTGTATTTATTAGGGTTTTGTGGGGGTCCACATTATCCCTTCCCTTTCTGGCCCCCTTCAATACTCCTAGGCTCTCTCTCCCAATCCTTCCCTCTTACATTATACAATTACCCAAAACTTGTATGATCATCCACTAAATGTGCTCCTACTATGTTTAGCCACCTTCACCTCTCCATCCTACCCCTCTAAACCCACCACAGTGGATAAAATCACTCTACTGGATAAGATAACATTGCATACAATTTCCTGGTATAAATTATATTATTAGAGCACTGCAGGCCTGCTACCAACCTGGTGACCCTGCCCTCAATCCAGGGGACTGCAGGAGGCCTACAACTGTGCCACTGACTGCTCACTACCCAGGAGACCATGGAAAGCCTGCAAGCTTGCTGGTGGCCCTGCCCTCCACCAAGGAGACCTTGACAGTGATACAGTAGGGCTCTGGATGGGGTACATTGTGACAGGTGGGTCTAGTGGCCTGGAAAAGCTTGAAGCACTAGAACAATAACAGCCAACAATTGCATCACATCACTGCTTCTGGGTTAGACAACCTGGAAACAATCTAGGTCACACCTAGATTAACTAACTCCACAGAGCAAATTCAGGTGACTGGTCCCTGCCCTGCACTGCATCACCAGAAATTCAAGGAACATCAGGCACAGTGCAGGACACAGACTATAGTGTTCATGAGGCATAAATGAAACTAGAGAGTTTGAAAAGACCAAAATATAAACCAAAAAGTGAAAAAGACAAAAAAAAAAAAAAGCAAAGTTCAATCTCAGACTTCCATCCCACCCAGGATAGTACAGAAAAAGACAGAAAAGAAACCAGAAGACACACAAATGAAATTTATGAAAAGATAACAAGTGAAGTAAAGAAACAGATCCACAAGACTAGAGAGGAAATCATATCAAAATAATCTCTCAGGTAAAAAAGAAATACCACCAATAATGAAGGAATTGTTCAGCACAGCTAGAGAAGACATAGATTAAAAAATAGAGGCACATAGGAAAGTGATGGAAACTTTGAATGAACATTATTGGAAAGAAATGCAATGCCTGAAACAAATTCAAATAGATACCCAGGAAATTAAAAATTGTAATGAAAGCTATAAAAACCACTTGAATGAAACTGAAGATAGACTTTCAAACCTTGAAGACAGGAATGAGGCTAATGATCATGAAATGAAAGACCTCTTAAAAATACCAATGAAAGAAGAAGTAATTCAACAGCTCCAAGATGATGCAAAGAAAAATAATATAAGAAAGGTAGGTGACAATGTAAAAGCAGGAGTCAACACAAATTACATAAAAAACTATTTGCACAAAAGCAGAAAATTTCTGAAGCATGGGAGCAGAATCTGACATACAGATAAGTGAGGCATATAGAACTCCACATAGCCACAACAAAAATAAGTCAACAAGCAGACATACAAAGGCAAGATCCCAGAAATAAAGCACAAAAACAGAATATTAAAAGCTATTAGAGAAAAGAAACAGCTGTTAGAATCACAGCTGGCTTCTAAACACAAACCCTCAAGTTAAGAAAAGCTTGAAGTCTTTGACGTCAAGCCCCCCAAAGAAACAACTTTCAACTCAGATTGACGTACCCTACAAAACTATCTTTCAAAATTAATGGAGAAATAAGGTGCTTCCATGACTATGGAAAAAATGAAGAAATTCATGACCAAAAAAACAACCCTACAAAGAATAATGAAAGATATTCTAGATAGAAAAAAATATGCCCATAATTCCAAGAACAACATCACAAGGAGACCATCAGGAAGGGCAGGCAATTAAACAGAGAGATAAAAATGGAACCAACAACAGGAAAATAACATGACAAAGATAAGCCAATACATATCAGTTATAGCCATCAACACAAATGGCCTCGATTCACCAATCAAAAGAATCAAATTGGCAGACTGGATCAAGAAACAAGATCCAACAATATGCTGTATACAAGAAACACATTTAACTCAAAGAGAAAAATCAGAGACTGAAAGTTAAAGGATGGAAAACAAAGTGCCTTGCAACAAGTACCCAGAAAAAACAGGGCAACTATCCTCTTTGTAGACAATATGAACTTCAAACTGAAAATGATGAGAAGAGATAATGAAAGTTATTACATACTTGTTAGGGAAAAAATAGAAGAGGAACAGAGAGCAATCATAAATATGTTTGCACCAAATATAGAAGCACCCAGCTATGTAAGACAAATATTAATAGACATGAAAAATCAAATAAGTAATAACACAATTGTAATGAGACACCTTAATACCTGATTATCACAAAGAGATAGATCAACTAGACAAAAATAGCAAAGAAATAGAAGTATTGAATCAAATATGTGGACAGACGGATTTCACAGATATCTACAGAGTGTTCCACCCAACAACATCAGAATATGCATTCTCAGATGCACATGGGTCATTCTCTAAAATAGACCATATACTATCCCACAGAACACACCTATGAAAGCACAAAGGAACTCAAATATCCCATGCATTATCTAACCATAGGCAAAGAAATTGGAAATTAATGGCAAAATAAACAACAAATCTTAATGAACACATGGAAATTAAATAACACCCTCTTAAAAAACCAGTGGATCACAAGAAAATTAAAGAAAATTTTAAACAATATCTACAAGCAAATGAAAATGAAAATACAAGATACCAGACCTGTGGAACACAATGAAAACTGACCTAAGAGGAAAATTTATAACAGTGAACTCTCACATCAGGAAGACAGAATGAACAAATAAACAACCTGACACTACAACTCAAACATCTAGAAAAAAAAAGAGGAAGTCAAGTCCAAAGTCCAAAGAAGGGAGGAAATTATAAAGAGCAGAAATTAACTCAGTTGAGACTAAGAAAGCAGTACAAAGAATTAATGAATCAAAGAGTTGGTTATTTGAAAGAATAAATGAACTTGATAAGCCTCTACCAAAACTTATCAAAAAAGGAAAAAAAACCCTCAAATTCATGCAATAAGGAATTAAAATGTTGAAATCACTACAGACCTGTGAAAATACAGAAGCTCATCCATGCCTACCTCAAAAACCTTTACTTTCATAGGTTCAATAACAGAGAAGAAATGAACAGATTCCTAGAAACATATGAATTACCAAAACTGGATCAATATGATGTAAAACTGCTGAATAATCCAATTTCAGTTAATGAAATTGCAAATGTAATTAGAAACTTAGCAACAAAGAAAAGCCCAGGTCCTCATGGATTCACTGCAGAATTCTACAAGAAAGTTAAGGAAGATAATGTCAACACTCCTCAAACTCCTCAATGAAACTGAAAGGGAAGTGATTCTCCCTAACTCATTCCTTGAAACAAGCATTACACTAATACCAAAACCAGAGGAAGATCCAACCAAAAAAGAGAATTCCAACCAGGTCTTCAAAATGAACCAGAGGCAAAATGCAGAGCCAAACAACAAAACAAAAAAATAAAAACTTTGTGGTTTGACTACAAAGGAAGCATACTTACAGTTGGGACCAAGAAGAATGTGACTTGTAAAAAGATTAGCATTATTCAGAAGAAGTTAATATATGGCAGTAGGACAAGAGGAAAGATAGCTTGAGGACATCCCAGAAATCAGCCAGGGCCCACCCATCACAGGCTCAGGGGTGTTTTAGGGTATATTCCTTTGAAAGACTTTGATTTGAGAAAAGAACTCCAGGGTCTCCTTCTCACTCAGGGCTATGTAAGGAATTATAACCCCAAGTTTACCATCAGGGTACTCTGAGACCACTGTAGCTTTGGCCTCAGTGGTGATGATTTTATGATCATGCACAATGCAAGAGTTGTTGTGTCAGAGAGGTGTCCACCAAGATTTGAAAGAAAGCCTAGGAGAGCAAGCAATGTGATGTGACAGTACAACAGTCCTGGCCAAGAAGCCCTGAGAAGGTGATGTGTGAAGCTGTGAGACTAAAGCCAAAGGTACAGTGGGAACCCCTAGAAGCTGGAGATGAGAGGAATATAGAATGTCTTCTGAAGAAAGCCACAGGCTGTGAGCAGAGGCAACCAGATGGAAGCCATGTGACCTGCAGTTAGCAAAAATAATATTGTTGTGGAGGTGGGGTGCCAAGTCACATGGAGCTAAAATCTCACTACCTTATGCCTTAGATGCTGGACATGGAACTCCTAGGTTAAACATTTGCCCTGCTGAATGTTGATCAGATTGTCTCCTATTCTCCTATTCCTTTCTTTTAAAATTAGAAAGTTGACCTTGTGGCACTTTATATTAAACAAATTTAATTTTCTACTTTTACAAAGATTCACAGTTAAGAGACTTTAGACTTAGACTTTTGAATGTATTGGAGTATGTTATGAATTAGGAAATTCTTGAACTTCACTAAATGTATTCTGCATATAGATAAATGAACCTCTTGGGTGTCAGGGGGAGAATGGAGTGGCTTAAATGTAAAATTTCTCCCAAAAGTCCCATGTATTCAGAGTTGGGCCTTTAACAAAGTGATTGGATCGTTGAAGGGTTAAACTCATAAACTGACTAATTCATTGATGAGTTCCTAGCTAAACATGGTACCAGGAGTCATGACCTCATTAGAAGAGATGGACTACTTGGCCATTGAATGGCACATCTATAACTCTGGCTCTCCTTCTCTGTCTCACGGCTTCAGGACACTGAACAACTGTCCACTACCAGGACATTTCACCATGCCACTTTTGTTTCACCATAGACTGAACCCTTAGAAACTGTAAACTGAAATACATTCATTTTCCTAAAGATAAGTTGATTGTGTTTGGAGTTGTTTCTACATCTTCTAATCTGTTCCACTGAACCTTGAAATGTTTGTTTGTTTGTTTGTCATTTCTTTATCACAGTAGCCTTGTAGTGTAATTTGAAGCTAAGGAATGTGATACTTCCTGCCTTGCCTTTGTTGCCCATAATTGGTTTTGCTCTTCTAGTTCTCTTCTGTTCCAAATAAATTTTAGAATTGTTTTCTCCAGTTCTGTGAGGTATGCTATTGATATTTCGACCAAGATTGCATTAACTCTGTGTATAATTTTGTGAGTAAGGCCATATTCACTATGCTGATTCTTCCTACTCAGGATTAAATGATAGCTCTTGTCTGATACCATCTTTGATCTTCTTTTTCAGGATACCATAGATTTCAACATAAAGATCTTTTACTTCCTTCAATAGATTGATTCATGTTTCTTTCTTTTTTTCTTTCTTTTTTCTGTCTTTCTTTCTTTCTTTTTTCTGTCTTTCTTTCTTTCTTTTGGGGGGGATGCTGTTCTGAAAGGTGTGGTTTCCTAATTTGTCTCTATTGTTAAATGCTCAAAAGGTGGTGGTTATTACCTGATTAAATAAACATTCATATTTCCTAATGTGTAAGAGGATTATAATACCCTATCACAAAGGTTATTCTGCAGTACATCCTATCAGGATCTCAATCTCAAAACATGTGCTTTTACTATATCATGTTCATAACATACTGTTCTCTAAAAGTGAACCATAGGTACTCCTGTATTTTATTGCTTGCATTTGTTTCTGTTGTCTCCAGAATCATGACTACAACCTGTAGCATTAAAGATTCCAGTTTTGCCTGCTCAGGTACTGCCAACAGCCAAAGCAGAGGAAAATGAGATTGAACTTCTACACCTCATTCCCTGCTGCTTCTCACCAGTATCCAAGACCCTTGCCCTTTCAATCCAAAGCAGCTGATTGACTTTCAGGGACTAGAATGAACAGATAACCTTGGCACAGTTCATACAAAATGTTGGTGTTGAGAAATTAGCTTTTTAAATTGTGGATAAATTAAATCACTGATATACTTAATTAGATGTAGTCTTCAGCCCAAGAATATCTATGTGATTATCAGATATTTGATAATATTTTCCCTATTAAATAATTTTGGACATATATTTCACCATGAAGAATTATGTAATTAGTAAGAAAGTCCTTTGGGCGATCCCTTCATTTGTGGCGACTGCACAAAATAATCCAGTACAGACCTCCAACTCACAGGCTCTGGAAATGCGAAATAAGAGCAGACAGATCTTCACAGCAAAAATAATATGAAAATATTCATCTTCTAAACTCAAGATAAAAATCATCACCACCTTAGTGCAACACACTCAGTGTCCTTCTCTCAGTTCGGGAGGTGGAGGCTGAGCTGGGGGCCTGACAGCCCGGTGTGAACTGGCCTAGCGAGAGCTTGAAGCTAGCACTCCCAGTGGTTGAGATCATACTCACCCCCTTGGACACGGGACTGTGGTCCAAGATTCCACAGGCCCCAATTCATGAGGCCCAGCTTCCACCTATCAGTTTAGGGAGCCAAGAGCCTGTGGGCAAGCCAGTGCTACTCCAGGAACTGAGGGTGCATGAGGTAACTCGCCACACATCCAGAGGAAGCTTTGGAACACCACTCAAAGCAAGGAAATATAGAAAAATGACAAAAGGAAAGACCAAAAGGCAGGCTTAAAACTCCAGCCCACCCCAAGAAAGCTTAGGAGCCATGTACATAGAAGAAAAAAGAAGCCATACACCTGAAATGTCTGAAATGATATCAAATGAAATAAAGATGCAACTAGGGGAAGCTATGGAGAAATTCAAATCAGAAGTATTTGCACAGGTAAAAGAAGAAATGATAAAAATAGTGAAAGAAATAGTGAACACTTCTAGTGAAAACACAGCTAAAAAATTAGAGGAACAAAGCAAACAGATAGAGTCCCTGAATGAGCACTATAAGAAACAAACAGAATACATAAAGCAGATTCAAAGAAATATACAGGAAATCAAAAATGCTATTGAAAACTGCCAAAACCGCCTCAACAAAAGTGACGATAGAATTTCAGACCTCGAAGATAAGATCGCAGCCAGTGAACAGGAAAGATCTCTTAAAAATAACAAAGAATCAGGAAATAACAATTCAACACCTGCAAGATGATGCAAAGAAAAATAACATAAGATTAATAGGGATAAATGAAAGAGAAGGGGACAGCCCAAATGATATCAAGAGGATATTTACAGAAGTAATAGCTGAAAACTTCCCAAACATGAGAAGAGAAACAGAAATCTGGATAACTGAAGCATATAGAACTCCAAACAGCCATAACCAAAGTAAAACTACACCCAGACACATAATAATCACCATCCCAGAAATCCACCATAAGAACAGAATACTAAAAGCTGTTAGAGAGAAAAGACAGATCACCTGTACAGGAAAACCTATCAGAGTTACAGCAGACTTCTCAACACAAACAATGAAGTCAAGAAGAATATGGAGTGAAGTATTTCAGATCCTAAAGGAAAACCATTTACAACCCAGACTGACGTACCCTGCAAAACTGTCCTTCAAAATGGATGGAGAAATAAGATACTTCCATTACAAAGAACAGCTGAAGAATTTCATGAACACCAAACCAACCCTACAAAGAATACTGAAAGACATTCTAGGTATACATGGGATAAAACCACCAAGAAAGGCAGACAACTAAACAGAATGGAAAGCTAACAATACAACAGCAGAAAGATAACGTCAACAATGAACCAATATATAACAGTTACAACCATTAATGTAAATGGCCTCAACTCACCAATCAAAAGAAACAGACTGGTAGAATGGATCAAGAAACAATATCTAACCATATACTGTCTAAAAGAAACCCATCTAACCCAAAAGGACACTTATAGACTGAAAGTCAAAGGATGGAAAACAATACTTCATGCAACAGGAAACCAAAAATAAGTGGGAGTAGCCATCCTGTTTGCAGACAATGTGAATTTCAAACCAAGAATGATCCAAAGAGATAAAGAAGGTCACTACATACTAGTTAGGGGAAAACTTCAAGAGGTAGAGATAACAATCTTAAATATATATGCACCAAATTCCAGAGCACCCAGCTATATAAAGCAAATACTAACAGAAATGAAAAATCAAATAAGCAATA
>PVJX010046654.1:7500-12206 GCA_004027295.1 Dolichotis patagonum | reverse complement strand
TGTTTTTCCCTCTAATACAGAAAGGATAGATATACATGTAGAGACTCATGCATGTGTAGAGCTTATAAACAGTTTATGAGAACCAACTATATAACACATGTTGAAATGAACAACTACTTTGAAGAAAAAGAGACACTACAGTACCCAGTGCTGATTCCATAATGTCATGATGTGAAATCCAGCAAAACTATCACTTTTTCTTCAAAGTGATTTTAGCTTGCTTTGTCTTGTTTAAGATCAACACACATGAAGGTATGAACAGCTGTTTTGAGGAGAATGAGAGACACTATGACAGCCATTCTTGGTTTCCCTAATGTCTGCTCTTGAAGACCTGCTCAGATCAATTCCATACTATGTTGTTTCATGTGAATTCCCTGTATGTGACAATATGGACAACTATTTGGAAGAAAACAAGAGTCAATACGATAGAGAATGAATATCTCTGATTGTCTAGTTTTGAAATTTATGTCTCTTACATTGCTTTCTTGTGATCCGCTTTGTTCTGTTTTGTTGTGTTTAATTTTACCCTTTTGGTATAATTGAATGTATATTTGAGTGGGTAAGATGGGTGACCATATTGCTGTTTTTGTCAGATCATGGAGCAGAACTGTTAACAGTCTCACTGTTTGAATGTCTACTTTACATCTTTTAATTTTGTAATTTGAACAACTATTTCCAAGAAGTCAGTATGTAATTTGTCAAGTAATAATTTCTTAGGTTTTTTTGTTGTTGTTCTTTTCCTTTTTCCCTTGGAATTCTGAATTGTTGCTACCCTTTATTCTGTTTTTTGTTCTCTTGAAATAAAATTATATAAAAAAAGAAATATACTGAGGGTAGAAAGAAGAATCTAGCAGAAAAAAATGGCTACTTCAATGTTTTGCAAATTTTATACGTGCTTAAAGGAAAGAAGTATTAGTCTATTGTACTTTTAGAAAGTCAGTTTAGATGTCTTGTGGTTATGCCAATGGATGTTTCCATTTTCTACTCCCTACTTGAGTGGCAAAATCAGTTGTCATTCATCATTCACTGAATTTTTGGGTATCTGCTATGTGACAGGCACTGGGCTGAGCAAGAACAAAGCAACCAATTTAAAAGTGTAACAGTCTTATGAGTACTCAATAATAAATTTAGTATCATGGCTAATTGTGATATGACTCAGTAACAATAAATAGGTAAGTAAGTAAATAAGTAAGTAAATAAATAAATAAATAAATCAGCTTGCTTCCAAAATATCAGTAGCAAATGTCTCTTTATGTTTTTGCTTTCATTGCAGCAGTGATCTACAACGGATCTGATAAAAATCACTTTAGATATTGGCAGGTTCAGCACCCAAAACAACTTTTTATAGTTATACCTTCTACTGTCATAGAGCTAGTCAAGAATAAATCAGTAAGTTCAAGGAGATGAAGTTCTACATGCTTCAAGAAGAAAAAATGAACTTGTGTTCTTCCAGAGTGGGATGAGTACAAGTCTCTGTGTTAGAAAAAAATAAATTCTGACTCTGTTTTCAGATATTCAGTGCATCTTCACTTTGCTCCTTACAGAACCACTGTGTGCTCTGTGTGATGGTCTTTTTCTTTAGGAAGAAACAATAGCATGATATTTTTGAGGATCACAACCAAGTGACCAGTATGATAAAAAAGAAAGGAATGCAACAATATTTTGCTTAGTCCCGTTTTGTCTTTAGTCTGAATGAAAGGGTCTTTGTAACTACAGAGGTATGTTTAGGGCCACATTATGTTTTCCAAACTAAGCAGTTCATGTGAGTGAAGAGTTTTAGGAATCCACAATTGATACAAATGAATAGGTTTAAAAGATTCACATTAATAGGTTTCAAGTAACATAAAGACACTCTATGCAAAGCTTTGAGCACACATAATTTTGAAGAAAAACATTCATAGATTTTCTAATGCTGTGAAAGACTATATCTTCCCCAAATTAAGAATTATATATAATACACACATATACATACATACATATCATATATACAATACATACACATATATGTGTGTATATATATATATATATATATATATATATATATATGTAATTTATTTTTTTGTTTGTGAGACAGGGTCTCACCATGTAGTTCAGGCTGTCCTTGGACTCACTGTGTTGCTCAGGCTGGTTTTGAACTTGTAGTACCCTCCTGTCTCAGCCTTCCAAGTACTGGGATTACAGGCATGCACCACCATATCCTGCAATAATAATATTCTGCAATATTCATGGGCAACATGATTCTGTGTTTGAATGTCTTAATTCTGGAATTTGAAGGATTTTATACTAGATTATTGCCCTCAAGACAATAATCGGAAAAAGCAAGCTAAGATCTGCTATTACTTTATGAAGCTAAAGAGAATAGAAAGTTGAGTTTTACTACTTCGCATCCCACATGCTTATTTCCATATTCTGCTTTGGTCCTTGATTTGCAATCATGGTCAGAAAGTATTTCCTATTGAGATAAAAGAAAATTATTCCAACAATTCTTTTACACAGTGATAGATTCCATAGCCTCAAATAATTTCTTTGGTGTTACATGTATTTGTTATAAACTTCTTTGTGGCTTCCTGAATCTTAGACCAGTTGAAGTTGGGGGGAAGTAACTGAATATGCAAGAGTTTCCTCTTAAAGTCAGAAGAAAATAACTTAGATATTTCTACATGTCTCCAGTATGGATGACTGGAGTTTGTCCTCCTATTAAGTTATTTTAGTAACCTTACACTTTCTACTTGAAAATTTTGCACAGAAATACTTTGTTCTATCCCAAAAGCTCCATATGTCACCTTCCACCTTCCTAAGAAAGACAGCAGGTGTCTGAAAATGGCAGGCTTTTAGTAGTTAAACTTGAAGGTAATAGTCCTTGTCATGTCTAAATGCACTTTAAGTAAAAAAAAAGTTTTTATGAATAAAAGATGTGGAAAAGTCAGTCATGCAAAGATAGCATTTTAAACATATTATTACTATGATAAATGAAAAATTTCTCATAAGAGCAAGATACTTTGGTTTTATTTTATAAGAAAACTTGCATGCACATTGATAGGCTCAATCAGCTTAAAATTACATAAACAAAACAGTAATAACAATAGACACACCCCTTCCCCAATCAGTAAACTATCTTTCCCTGGACTAGACATGTTGTATTATATTAATTCTGGCATAGGGCTTTGACAAATTGGTTATGTATAAGTGTTCTAGTGAAGAAAAGTGTATTTATTCTAATCTAAATTATGCCCCTAGATAACATGATGGAGACAGAGTTTATCATATCCACCCACAAAATTTCCATTTAAGATGGTATATATAGACAAAAATCTCAAATTATTAATTAATATTGTAGATACAATATTTTATCATGGGAAGTTCACTTAGAATCTTTTATAGAGTCCCAAATGTCATGGCTCAATGTGCTGGAATGCTAGGTCCAAATGGTAGATCCTTTTTGAGGTTACAGTTTAGAGTAAAACAGATTTATTAATAATCTATGCACTCATATGACCAAGAAATGTTATCAGCTCATCCAAGATGGAAAACAACATCAAAGTTAAGTCAAGAATCATTTTATTTTTGTCCTTCTTACTATATGCGTTGGGAAAGAACCCCATTGGTCCTTTTTTAGCTAGTAATGTCTAATGCAGGAAGACAGGAATAAGCAGAGTAGAAAGCACCTGTCAGCTCTATTTCCCACTCTCCTTGATTAGCATGAAACATTAATAGGGCTTTCAGAAATTCTGGCCTGAAATGGGCTTTGCCTGAGAACGTGTCTGTCTTTACGGCACAAAAGCCACTGTCATTAAAAAGGGCAGATAACTAAAGAAGACTCCTTCTTGAAATTTATACCTTTTTTCATACAATGACAAATTATTTTAATAATGGGAATCACACACACAGCCATTTGTATAATGTTTCCCATAAAATTCTTCCCATTAAATTTGCTCCTTTACTTGACTCATCTCTTTTTTTTAAAGAATGACATGCACAAAATGATACATCATGCTTTCTTATAAAGAATTGAAAATGAACATACAGTAATGGGTTAACATACATTTTAATAAAATTTTCATTGTTGTTCATTTCTCCTTTCGGTACTGGAAACCAGGGATGTTCCAGTAACCTCAGGCAGCGCCTAAGGATAAAACAAATCACATGATGGCGAACTATTTTCACTCATTTATTTTTCTACAGAAAAACATTTATAAGATCCAAAAAAAATCAAATGTGCACCCCTCCAAAAATTATACCTGGTTTTAATACTCTTTGGCATGTTCCTCTGTAACGATATTTAAAAAAGAAAAACCAAAAAATGCTTTTGAGATTGCTAGAATTTTTAATGGCATTTATACTGCTAATTTTCAGTGAAAGTGAGTGTCAGATGTGATTCTCCACACTGACAACAAAAACAAGCTATAATGGGGTTAGGTAATAAGTAGATGGATCGCAATATACAGAATTCCCAGTCCCTTAAAAAACTGTCCCAGACTTACAGCTTGATGTTAAGTTTTTAGATCTAGAAACTTTTCATTTGAGTTGAATGCTTGTTATATTATGTAGTCAGTTAGTTTACAAAGAAATATGCATGCTATTGAACCTGTCCTTACAGATGGCATGTCAGTAGCATGCTTGGTATCATTGTGTACGATTTCCTAAGAGGGCAAACAGCAGAGAATTGCCGCAGGTAAAACAAGGTGTCTACCAGAATTTTATTAAAA
>PVJX010046654.1:0-2500 GCA_004027295.1 Dolichotis patagonum | reverse complement strand
TATCACGCCTCCTCTCTAGGAAGTCTTGAGTAGGCCTCACTCCATGAAATAAATAAGACTTAGAATCTAAAAAAGCCAAAGAGATGTCCTCTCTCTGAGATAGACTTACTCCAAGATACAATGAAACACGAATGTAAAAGTTACCACTCAGCAGATCATCATCTTTGCCAAGATGCAGAGTGAGTGAAGATGTGAGGGAGGCTAAAGGGCTTAAAGGAAATACGTTTGCACGGACAGCAGAAGTTAGGAAAAGAGACTACTCTTAGGAACAATTGGCACATGTCTGTAATCTCAGCAGGCTGGGAGGCTTATAAGGCAGGAGGACAATTTGAAGCCTAGTGTTATGGTTCAGGTTTAGCTTTCTTCTCCAAATTCTTGGGTATGTGAGAATCTGGACAGTGGCTGGGTCATGGTGACCGTTCTCGTTGGATGTATTCATCCACTGATGAGTTGAGCAGCTAAGTGTGCTGTTCAAATTTGGGTCCTGGTCAGAAGGTGTCAGTCACTAGGAATGTTACTGGATGGGTGTATTTCCCTCCTGACGCCTTCCTTCACTCTGCTTCCTGAGCACCATGTGTGAAAGAGGCAGGTCCTTCCACCATGCTGGATCTGAACCATCAATCAGTGATTGTACCTGGAAGCCAAAATAAACCCTTCTTCTTTAGAATTGTGTGCTTAGGGTATTGTGTCTCAGTGAGGAGAAAGTGACTAAGAGATCCAGCCTGGGTATCTTAGTGACTTAGTGAGACTCTATCTAAAAATAATAAGCAAACAACAACAACAAAAACAAAAAAGATAAAAAAGAAATGTCAGCATCAGAGGCTCCTAAAAATTAAATTCTAATATATCTTAATGAAAAGCCTTTTTCTACCAAACTTCACCATCTGTTGATGGTATGTTGAGTACATAATAAATCCAATCTTCTCTCTGACAAGTTATAAAACATATATTTAAAAGTGAACCAATTAATACACATCTGCACTTGAATACAGTAAGGAAAAGAATTGAAAGATTAACATTTTTGCAACACCAGCCCATTGTTAACATTTTATAACTGCCTCCTTTTAAGATTATATTCCTAGTGTTAATTTCCCACTATGTTTTAAATTCTCTATTGTTTCTATCCTTTTTTGTTTTGCTTTTCAAAATAAAATAAAAATGCTATATTAATCTATCAAATTTTGTAAATAATAATAAAATAAACATATACATATATAGATGTATATGCATAATACATATTACTATTGTTAAAAATAATTGAAAGATCTAAACTTTAGAATTTTAGAGTATAAAACTGAAAGAAGGAAAGAAAATATGTCAATAATGGCCATGATTTTCCCAGAACCAGATGCACATGAGATTTGTTACAAAAAATTTACACTACTCGTGGTATAAACTTCACAGAAGAAACTCAAGCTTAAGATGGTAGACCCTGGGAAGAAGTAAACAAAAAATCCTCTTTGGAAAGCTAAACTTTAAGTATAGGGCTTAATGTATTCTCACAAATAAAATCCCAAAGCATATCCTATAACAGTATAAGTTGCAAAAAACTCTTGGAACAAATCACTGAATTAATTGACAAAACATAAAATTATTTAATCAGACCTAAAAAAGGCTAATATGCAAGTAAACAGGTTCAAAATATAAAAGAAGAAAATATAACAATTTTCAAAACTTAAAGTGGAGTGAAAATGTGTTGAAGAGATTATAACAAATCATCCAAGCAGTTTGAAAGCAATGATTTGATCATACGGAGTTGAAAGTACAGTAATTCTAATTAGAAGTTCATTGGACAATATGAAACTAGACATCATTAAATTAAAAATATGAGAATATGGTAGATGTGAAGGGATTATCCTAGATGCAACAAAGCAAATTAGAAATGAAAATTAGGGGAGAGAGTGAGATCTTCAATCTGTGTTAATGACTCAGAAGTAAAAGGATAAAGAAAAGACAGAATATCCCATTCTTTACCCAACTCTTATTCACTAGTTTTAGTCCAATGGAAATTTTTACTTGCATCATTCTTTTCCTAACTTTTGATAGTACTATAAAAAAATTTTCTTCATCCGTTATTTACCTTTTCATTTGCCTTACATAATTGTACAATCATGATTTTTTATTTTACTTAATAAGACATAATCTATTAGTATCATTATTCACTTTGATGCTCAGATTGTTTCATATTTGTCTTGAGGAAGCTGTTACAAGCTTTTGATGCATCACTATAATTCTTTTACTATTTCTTTATCACTTTCTGTCTCAAAAGATATTAGTCTCATTTCATACATTTTTTGCCCAGGACTAAAATCACTCACTCATTTTCCCAAGGGTTTTTCCTCGTTTCTTTTACTGAAGAATAGCTTTTAAGAACAAAGATCTGTCACCAGGTGTGATCAGTGCCACAAGTATGTTGCTTTTCTCAGGTCCATTTGGTAGAGTTGAGCAATACGCATGTGCACACCCACACACACCCACACACCTATATATATATATTTCT
>PVJX010046653.1:0-12207 GCA_004027295.1 Dolichotis patagonum | reverse complement strand
CTTTTCTTCCTTTTCCTCCTGTTTTTCTCTTTCTCCTCCACCTCCCAATTCCTTCCTCTCTCCCTCCCCTTCTCTTTCTCCTACTCCTCTCCTCCTTCCCTCTTCTTCCTCCTCCACCTTCTTCTCCATCTTCTCTTTCTTGCAATGCTAGGGATAAAACCTAGGGATAAAGCATGTTAGGCAATTCTTCTACCACTGAGCTACATCCCAAGCCCCTTCAATTATTTTTGTACTTTTTTCACAGGGTCTCCCTGAGTTCCCCAGGTTGGCCTCAAACTTATCATTCTCCTGCCTCAGCCTTCTAAGTTGCTGCTCAGCAGATTTTCACTTTATAATGACCACAAATCACTTCCTACGAGAAAAAGCTCCTTCTTTAACAATTATTTATCTGGAAAACAGTAATTTATTTGGAAACTCAAGAAATAAACAAGTTTGTTCCTGACAATGGGTGTAAGTCATGTTTGGTCTTTAAGTCTGGTCACATATGACTATAGGTAGTCCTTTGGTTTTCTGCCTACTGCAGTTTGTAAAGGAAGGAAATTTTAGGTCTGATTAAGAAGACTAGCAACACATAAGTTTTGTGATTTTTACAGTAAGTGTTTGAATTGCATTTGTTACATGTCTCTATCATGTTATGCTGCCAGTTGAGGTCGAGTTGTTGTGGGACACCTAACAGACTGTATAATGAGAAAGACGCTGATAAAGACTTGGAGAAAAAAACAACAGTTCTGAGGAGGCTTGTGAGAGGCATATGCCATTGCTGTCAGAGTGAGCATACATTTCTTAATATGCAGATCTCAATTTTGAGGGACTAACTTCTAAATGGAGTAGTTAAAATGGTGAGTTAAATGAGGGAATCTTATTTTATGTTACTGACTGAATATAACACTTAATGAAGCTTTCTGTTTGATGCTGAGAGAGACAGAGCATATTTTAGAATGGGCTTAGGAAGAAAATATAGCAACTTCAAACAGAACAAGAAGATATGTGAGCTTTGAGCAGTGAATTGTACCTAAAAATAAGCCTCTTTAGTTTGGATGAGGTACAAAATCTGAACCTCAGTAAAAGTAAGTTAAAACCTGTACAAACAGGTGAACTGATGTTGTTAATTAAAAATGGCCATCACCAGTTGAGAGCTGTTATCAGCCTGCCAGTGTATATCCTTCTGCTAACCTGCACATCACCACCAGAGAGGACCAACTTATCCCTACTTTACAACTGGATGTTGGAGACACAGAAAGGTACAGATACTTGTCCAACATTGTACCAATAGCAAGTTGCGGGATATGAACTCATCTCTGCCCAAATCTATAACATGTGTTATTCTTACCAAAATACCACAGAATGGGTGGTCTGAACAACAGAAATTAGTTTTCTCACAGGTCTGGAGGCTACAAGTCCAGTATCAATGTATCAGCAGATTTGGTTTCTCCTGAGGCATCACTTCTTTATTTGCAGATGGCTTTTTCCTGGGTCCTCATATAGCCTTTCTTCTGTGTATGTGCATCCGTAGTGTCTTTTCCTCGTTTTATAAAGAGATCAGTACTATTAGATTAATGTTCCATAATTAAGACTTTTTCTTACATACCTCTTTAAAGCTTTTATCTCCAAATACATTCACACTGGGGGTGTCTTAGACTGTTTGTGTCACTGTAGCATAACACCTGTCACTGAGTAATTGATAAGGAACAGAAATTCATTCTTTCATATTCTGGAAGCTGGAAAGTTTAAAATTAAGGTATCACAACTTCAGTCTCTGATTCCAAGATGGTGCCTCACTGTTGGCACCTCTGGAGAAAGGGAACACTGCATCTTTGTGTGTCAGAAAAGTAACAGAAAAGCACACTCTTTTTAAACTTTATATGTTTTTATTAGTACATATTTGTAATATCTATTGATCACATTCACCATAGGGAATTTGTACCTGTGTGTAATATATCTTCATTCTTCTTTTTTTGCCATTTTCCTCTCCTCCTTTCAAATCTTCTTCCCCTCCCCGTTTACACAAACTTTGTTCCATTTTCCCTTTCATTCTCTTTTTTTCCTTTCCCCTTCCTTCCCTTCCCTCTCCCCTCTGCCTTGTTCCCCTTCCCATTTGAACCTTCCCAGTACCTTCCTTCAGGTTACCCTCCTTATTTACCCTTTTGAGTTTCTCACACAAGAGAAACAATATGATATTTAAACCTGTATGCTCAATTTATTTCTTTATAAATTATGGTCTATTTTCCTAAAAATTTTGCAAGTTTATCTTTCTTTATGGCAGAGTATTAGTCCATTGTATAAAAATACTACATTTTGTTTATCTGTTCAACTTTTGATGTGCATATGTGCTGTTTCCAAGATTTAGCTATTATAATTTGTGCTGCTATAAACAAGAGTATGCAAATATCACTGTGGTATGATGTTTTTATCTCTTTTGTGAAGATACTTAGAAGTGAAGTAACATCAAACAGAGGTCAAATGGAACCTCTTGTGCTAATTTTCTGAGGAAATCTCCATACTGATTTCCATAGAGGCTGTAGCAGTTTACACTCCCACCAGGAACAGAGAAGAGTTTCTTTCTCCCCATTGCTTTCCTAGCATTAGTTATTGGTTGATCTCTTGATGATGACCATTCTTTGTGGAGTGAGATAGAATCTTGGTGTTGTTTTAATTTACATTTCTTGGATGACCAGTGATGTTGAACATTTTTTATGTGTTTATTTGCTGTTTGTACTTCTTCATCTGAGAACTATCAACTGATTTCAGATGCCCATTTTTAGATTGAGTCTTTAAATTGGGAGGGATTTTTTTTATTTATTTCTTAATAGATTCTAGATCTTAGTCTTTTGTCCAAGTGGTAGCTGGTAAAAATTTTAGGAAATCCACTATTTCAAGCCTTTTATATAGCAGCATTAATTCAGTCTTAAGTGTAGAATTCTCATGCCCTAAACAGCTCAAAAAAGCTCATCTTGTAACATTGTGTGTTGGGGATTAAATTTCCAACAAATGAATTTTGGAGGGAACAAAGCAATCTATAGCAGTGTATATGGTTTCAGCACATGAATTTGGAGGAGGCACAACTCAGAGTACAACACCAAACTCCCTCAGATTTAGTGTCAAGTGTATCTTGTAATAAAACAAGATAACTTTGTGCCCTATGGTCAGAATGTTTGATGTAGTTGAAAAGACAGGTTTTACACTGATAAAATGATTAAAATTCTTAAATATGTTGTAGAGGAAACTCAACAGCACTGTACATAAGTAACCTCATAAAACAAGCCAAATTCTGTCATGAGCATGATAGAAGGGAACAGGTTAGATATTGACTGTCAATGCCTAACAGGGACAGAGTCTGAACAAAAATTTATCTTTAAAAGGTTGAATAAAATCAATGCAAAAATCATTACCAGGTGAAAGATTTTATGTTCTTGGACTTTCTTAATGAATATTTCTTATCTTCAATTTCATATACTAATTATTAGATTATATTTGCTTTTAAATAACTTGTTTATTCCATTTGGTCTCTCATTTACACTGTCTCTATTTTATGCTCATTTCTTGGTTGACAGGCAGTTTAGTTACAGCTGGCAAATATTAGGTTTCTTCTAGCACTTACTGGCAGCGAAAGCTCAGGGCTGAGGTAAAAGGTAAAAGACCTTCAAAATTTGTGTAAGAATTACCTAAACAATAGTAATAGAGCTCAAATGACAAATGTCATTTGTGGTGACCCGTAAGTGTTTTTGTAGTGCAGTCCCGGGCCTTGGGTTTTGACTTGGCCTTCTAGTATCAGCTGTTGGTAGGCCCATTCACAACTTCATTTCTCTCACATTGGGGGCAGGATATAAAGACTCACCAAATTCATAGTACATTGGTTACTTTCTTCAAACTGCTGGACTTTTCATTCTATAATAGAAGGAATTAGGTTTGTCTGACAGTATTATTCACTGTCAAATTGATAGATTTTGCTGTACACCTCAAAATCCTTGTCAATTCATTATGTTCCAGATTTGTTCTAGCATTTTTGAAGCATTAAAATTAATGAGTGTGTAATTTCTGACCATTGTTTTTTCCACTTTGAATGCTACTTTTTGTTCTCCTTTCCATTTTTCAGACTTCTTAAGTCAAGCTAGTTTTGACATCTTCCTACTCCTTTCTTGACAATTCCTCCCTTAACTCAATCAGGAATTTTGAAGTATGTTCCCACACCTACCACCATGGCCATTTATATTCTTGCCCAGAATGAAAATAATTTTTCTTCCCACCTACACACAGACTTAAAGTATTATCTTTTCATAGTTTTGGTAGAGACTTCGTATGAGATTTAAAACTTTTTTCTAAGACCAAGGGTCTCTATGGGTGAAAGGTCCTAGAAGATTAGGCCTGGTGTTTCAGGGATTCTTTTTATCTCAATACTCCTCCATTCAGGGACAGCCCCATATGCCAGTAAGTTTTAACTGAAAAAGCCAAGGCATTTCTCATGATGTTTTTTTCAGTTTCTGGGGTTTGAGCATTTCTCTAAAGCTAGGAATCTACTCCTGAGTAGATGCCTATCTTGATTAAATGAAAGACTAAGATTTTTTAAAGATACAAAGGTATTTAAGCTTATTTTGCAAGTTTTTCAAGGTCTTCAATGAAAATGTGAACAATCTTCTAAAAACAGGAATTTAGAAGGTCATGCTGAAACAAAAGACGTGGCTTATGAGCCTTATGCAATTAATTACTTACTAGTTAAACCTAGCTGCATAATTACTGTGGTAAGAAAAGTAGTACCATGTCTGACTTTGAAGGAACCTTAAAGATTTTCTAGTTTGTTTCCCAAATGGGAGGCAACATGAAATAATGGGGGAAAAGGAAAATGTACTTTGTAGTCATAACGACCTGGTTTAAATCTTGCTTCTAGTGATGATGTTGGAAAAATGATGGACATTTTAGTTTCCATGGCTGCAAAATGAGGATGATAGATGATAATGTTTTCGTGTTTTGCTTTGTTTTGTTTCGGTATACTGGTGATTGGACCCAGGACCTTTGTGCTGAAATATATCCCTGGCCCTTTTTATTTTGAGGCAGGATATAACTAAATCATCAACTTGTCTACACTGGGCTCGAACTTGGGATTCTTCTGCCTCAGCCTCCCAGAGTGATAATGACTTTTAATGTGGGCTATTATTGAGATTGGAGATCATGCATATCTAAAGCACATTGTAGGTGTTTAGGAAATGGTAGCTACTGTTATTATCAATGTCATTATTAGTTTACCAAAAAGGAAACTGAAAAACAGAGGTTAAATGATTGGCCATATTGATTCATTATGTTATTTTTAAAAAAGTAAATAGAACCCAAGTTTCTCAGGTCTCTGACTCCTTGGTCTACCATGACATGCTACACTGTCCCATTAACTATCATGTATGACAGATGATTGTTTACATAAAAATGCCAAATTGAGGCAAAAATTAAAAACTCCATGCAGTACTGCGTGGGTTCCTCATATTCCTTTTTGTACTCTAAAAAAAAAAAGACTTGTTCAGTACAAGATTCCAGACTAACAAAATTACCTTCCAGAAACAGAATGAGAAATGTTAAGATCCATCAGTATTCTTTTAAGGGATACCATCATCATTTTAAATTGAAATATTTGCAGTTCTTTGATTCTAAATATCTTAGATTTTTCTTGTTTACAAGTATACATTTCCATTGATAGAAGAGGCAATCAAGGTCTACAGAGATGAGGGACTTTCCCAGTGTCATAAAGCTAGTAAGTGGTAGAATCATAATTAGAACCAAGGTCTCAGAGTATTTGCTATCCCACTGATTGCCCAGATTAAAAATCCCTTCCTTGTTCTTGCCCTTTCAGATGTCAAATTATCCATTGGGACTATTTGAGCCAGTATTACCTAGATATATTTATTGTTAGCAAATGATACCATCAACTTAATTTTTTTTTCCTTATTCTGAAGTTTTTGAATATAGTTGGCTAATGCCCCAAGTTATTTCTGTTATATCCCACTGTGACTCTGCTGCAGATTTAAGTCTTATTTTGAGCTTGCTTCTATGCCTCTTGACCTAAGTATGGACATATTCCAGTCCAGAAAAAAAATCTAGCTTTTGTCTAACTCTTAAGATTCTGGAATTGGTTCCATTTGGGAGAACACTGAAACATATGACAGGCCTTTTCCTCATTTGTCTTGTTTTCCTTTGTGCTCAATTTTCTGACCCCAGGCTTGTTCCCTGGGATCTGGATCCCCTGCTTTCTAGTTATACTGTTGAAAAATTACTGGTGATTTCTAGAAATTCCTCTTGTCATGCAATGGTAACTAATCCTGTTATACTTATGATAAGCATTTTTGGAATGTCACAGAACTTGATAACCCCAGGGCCAACCTGACAAGTGCAAAATTGTGCTGCAATTTATAGTAGAAAATGAGAGTTTCACTGTAGCATCTGAAGGTTTCTAGTAACTCAAAAGTGGCTGGCAGAATTACCACCACCATGTGGCTTGTAGAATTTTCAGACAGCTTTACAAATGATTTCATGATTGCTGCATAGCAGCCCAATCACATAATAGTACTTACCTAGGCTGAACGAATACCAACAATCCTTTATCACCTGGCTCTTAGAAGTAGTAAACCTTTGATTAAATGATATATCAGTGTAATAAAGAGCATTGTTAAACCTTTTACTTGGTATGTGCTCCTAAATGCTGATGATGAGGGCAAACTTGGAGGAATCTGTGTGTGATTTTAGTCTGAAAGACTTTGAGATTGGAGGAAGCAGAATCTTCTGGAACTTATTGGCCCCATCTATATGCAAATAACAGTTACAAACTACACATTTGTATGCAATTCAATTAGACTCCTAAGAATAAACAAGTTTCACTCCTGCTTTTATACTTTATATCTATTAACAAATTTTGCAAAGTTTATAAATGGGTGAGACCTAGCATATTTTCTTACACATCCTACTGGAAAACAGGAAGGGTGAATAAACTACTAAATGGGCTCTTACTGAGGTAGAAACAATTCCAAGTTACTATATTGTGAATCACTACTGTATGTACCTGGGGGAACTTGAAAGAATCAAATTCAGACAAGAACACTTAAGGAGCAGAATCTCATACTGAGAGTGTGCACACTGATCTGTATCCCCCAAGCATACATATCACTTCCTGTTCTGTTGCCTCTGGATTCCATTATCCTTATGATTTCAGGAAGTTCTGTGTTTCAGGAATGAGGACTGATTGCTGATGCCTTTTGAACCAAAGGTTCTTAGCTCTTAATTTTTCTTTTTAAATGCACACACACATTTTCTCAGTCTCAGATATTATTATTTAAAAATCTCTATCTATTTACACCTGTTTCTCTTAGCTTGGGATGGATACTGGAGAGTTGGGGTCAAGGATTGATCATTCATTCATTCATCTGTTCACTCATCCACTGGTTCATTCAGCAAGTATCAAAGTGTTTACAAATTGCTAGACATTTTATTTGGCAGTGACACAAAAGTGTACTAGTTGCTAACAAAGAAATGTAAAGTACTGTGGGACTGTAGTGCACAAAGGCCTCAGACAGAATAGCAGAGAGTGGCTGGGTTATGGAAGGATTCCCTAGACCTGCATGATACACGAAAGTTAGCCAGGCAGATGTGGGTAAAACATGTTCCTGCAGAAGGGTGGTATACATGAAGTCTATGATTTTGAAGGAGCCAACTGCCTTGCCTTGTGTGGAAAGCTGGAGAGATTGGCTAAGAACAAACCATCTAAAACCTTATAGACCAGAGAATGTATGCTTACCTTCTCCGACTCATATACCCTACATTTCAGACCCTGCTTCTCTTATTGTCCAGGCTTTGAGGTTTTTCTACTCTTATATTAACTCTCTAATCCTCAAAGTTTATTTCAGAAGACACTACAAGTGTCACAGCACCAAAAGTGGTTGTACAGATGATAGTAGAGGATTTGTCCACCTTATGAAAAGGGAGACCATAAGTGGTTCTCTTAGGACAGGCAGACCAAAGTACTCTATGTACTATTAGGAATAACCTTAGAGACTATAACTACTGTCAAGAAATTATATATGTAAGCCATTTCTATGTGGTGGACCTAGTTATGTGAAGTCAAGGAGGGAGTCATAATTTCAGAATTATTTCATAATACTTGGTGTTTGTCTTGCCTTCTAAGCAGTAGTGTTTAGCATATATTAGGCACATAATAAGTACCAGTTGAACAGATGAATGCAGATTTGTGATTTCATATGGATAGATATCTGTGAGGAACAGATCTCACAAATTTTCACAAACTAATTCCTTAGAACACTGTTAGAGAACTAGGTTAGCTGGACAATTTGGTATAAAGTTATGCTTTTCTTAAAAGTAGGATGGGGGTGGGAGCCACATGAGAACTGTAAACACTGGATCTTGTCAATTCAAGGACTTCTTGGATGTGACTTCTCAAAGACCCTTGATTAAGGTCCCATATATCCTGCTATGTCCATAATTTCTCTGGTATATTTACAGAATAATTCAGAAGGAAGACAGGAAGACTGTGTATTTTTGTGAAGGAAAATTTATATAGATGGTATTAAGGTATTTAGGTGACACTTAAAAAAGCATTTATCATTATTACAGCCATTGAACCATGCTTCTGCAGTATTCAAATAGCTTTTACAAAGACAGAAGAGAAAATAAGGGTCAGAAAAGTAACCTACAAAGATTTTTCCACTGGGCAGTAAAATGTCCTAAGTCTTTGTATTCAACATTTAGTAGGTATTGTGTTATTCACCAGTAAAATCAAGTAATTTTCTTTGAGTTACACTACTCCAGAAGGCATTTGGAAAGAAACAGATGGTATAATTAGTCTAAACTTGTTTGAAGAGGATAAAGGAGTAAGAGCCCCAGCTACTGAACTTAGCCTCCATTTACTTGCAAACTGGTTTCTGGAAACTGAGCTTAGCTTTTTAGAACTTCAGATTAAAGAGTCCTTTGCAAGCCTATTGAGAAGTTACCTGTCATATTGGGCAAAGGCAAGAAGATGTGTAAAGAAAAGAAGTGATTCAGAGTGACCGAGGCAAGACTCACTTTGCATGGATGGAGTAGCTGCTTCCTTTAATGGTTTGATTTGAGTTTTCTCTGTAGAAAGAGTCTCACTATCCCACAGCAGGAAGCTGATATTCTAGAAGCCAACCAAGTAATTGAGAGGCAATCCACTGTGAACTATCTTACTGAGTGATTAATTGACCATGTCATCAACTGACTGATTGAATTTTGAAGTTGTGCTATGCTTTGCTGAGCCATCTTGTAGCCTGCATAGGATAGGAGCGAGGAGTAAGGTGGGAGTGTTAGGAAGACTCTTCCCCTTCAAGAAAACAGCATACATTTCCATGATCTGAAACTGTTCAGTTTTCGATTCATCAAAATTGTGTTTCAATGAACTATTTTATTTTGCATTTTAACTTTTTAAAAATAGTTTATGCTGTTTGGAATGTGTATTATTTAGGAAAGGCCATGTTATATGTGTAGTGATCAATTTACCTTAAAATCTTAGTGTCCTAAAATAACAAAGGTTCATTTCTTGTGCATTGTAGCTATGGATTGAAGTTGGTGAGAAATCTGCTTCCCACAGATACTCAGAGATCCATGCTGATGAAGATTCTACCATCTTTTACTTTTTTTTTTTTTGTACCGGGGATCGAACTCATAACCTCTCACTTGCCACATAGGCACTTACACCACTGAGCGAAATCCCCGGCCCTTCTACCATCTTTTAACTGCACTATTTTAATGCATAACAGAGTAGAGGGAGACGCTAGAGAATCACAAAGAATGTTTGTTTGCTTCGAGGTGGAAATGATACATTCAGTTCTCTATGTTCCATTAGAATTGTCTTTCCAGAGGTGGTGGTGTTGAAGCAGGAGGATCATGGAGAGATCACAGCCAGGTTGGGCTACATAGTGAGTTCAAGGTCAGCCTGAACTACATAGCAGATGCTTTCTCAACAGTAACAAAGACACAAGCAAACAAACAGACACACTTAGTCATATCTCCCTACTTAACAGCATAATGCGTAGACTTTTTTTAATGGAAAAGAGAAATGAACTTGGTGACTGCTAAGAATATCTACATAAGATAGACTTTACAGTTTTGAAGTCTTTTTCTAAAAATATCAGAATCACTGAGATATGCAGCAGTAGTTTAGGTGCAGCAACAGTGAGATAAACATAAGAGTTGGTAATCTTAGCAAAGCCCTCACCAGTTGTTCTCTCTCTCTCTCTCTCTCTCTCTCTCTCTCTCTCTCTCTCGTAGATAACAGAAGAGCAGTGAAGAGGGCAAGAAGTAGACAGAAGGACAACTAATAGGCTTTGATGAACTGACTTTTGGTGAAATTAATTTCAGATAATTATCATTGGGTGAATTAGCTAAAGCTCAAAATTGTAGACTATTTTGTGTTTTTAATTTAGCATGAGAAGAGGTGGATGATTTTATCAACCAGCTGAGAATAGACTTCAGTTTGGAAAGGGAAGAAAGAGAGGGAAAGGGAAAGGCCATCCAGTCTTAAGGATGTTTTGGCTCCGGCTGTTAGTTAAGAGGTTGAGAGGAAGATAAAATCTTGTTGATGGCTTGGCTAGCTCTTAATACAAAGTCTGTTCTCTCACAGACAGTTGTGAAAGTGTAAGGACCTGGGTAGTGTCTGCCCCAAGCTTTTCTTTCAGTCTTGTGTTTGTCTTTCCTTATATAAAGAAGTATATTCAGAAACATTTTTCTTATTCCACATCAGTTTACAGTAAACTAAATTAATAGTTATTTGTTATGTTAAACTGAATTATTTTTGTTCACAGTATATTTAAAAGAGAGTTTTATGGAATTTTGTTTGTACAAAGATTTAAACAAACATATAGGTTTGAATCTTCTTAAACACCAATTTCCAGGATAGACCATATAAAACAGAAGATTATCAACTTTTTTGAGATAATAGTTTGAGGCATGTTTTTCTCTTGATGTGGATGTATCTATTAAAAAAGTTCAATGGATATGGAGACAAGAGACAATGCTTGCTTGAAATCTGCCAGTATCAAATTATATAACTTTAGACAAGTCAGTTAATTTGTTTGACAAATGGGAAGGAAGTGTGTTTATCTGTATATCATGTAGTCATCATGTTTTTAAATTTTAAGACGTGTTTTGACTGATACAAAAAGCATAAAAATTGTGCATATTAATATTAATGTGGGCATCACGACATGTCCGATACATGTATATATTATATGCCTTTTAAATAAAGTTAGACATCTATCTCCTCAAGCATTTATCATTTCTTTGTTGTGAAAAGTTTCAAAATATTTTTTCTAGCTTTTTGAAATGTTCAGTACATTATTCTTATTTATAGTCACCTCTCTGTGCAATAGCACACTAGAGTTTCTTGCTTTACATAAATGGAACTTAGTATATAACATTAATCAACTTTCCCCATCCCTTCCTACTATTGTCTCTGGCCTCTGTTAATCACTATTCAACTGTTAACTTCTATGAGATCAACTTTGGGGATATTTTTTATATAAGATCATGGCATCTGCAGATAAAGACAAATCGACCCCCCCATTTTGATATCCTTTATTTCTCTCTTTTGCCTAATTGCTCTGGCTAGCTCTTCCAAAACTATGTTGAGTTAGTGAAAGTGGGCATCCATGTCTCACTCTAAATGTTAGAGAAAAGGCTTTCAGGTTTTCTCCATTCAAGATGTCATCTGTTGCCTTACTATAAATGACCTTTTTTATGTTGAAATGTATTCATCCTATTCCCAGTTATTCAGCATTTTTGTTACAAAGGGATGTTGAATTTTACTGAATGCTTTTTATATATGTCATTTGAGGTTATAATGTTTTTTTTATTCATTGTGTTGATATGATGTGTCACATTTATTACTTTGCATATGTGAGAACTTCCTTATGCCCCGATATGAATTCCACTTAATCATGGTGGGTAATCTCTTTAATGTGCTCTTGGGTTCAGTTTCTCAGTATTTTCTTGAGGAGTTTTGTGTCTATGTTCATCAAGGATTATTGAGCTATATTTTGTTTTTCTTTCTTTTGTTGTTTTCTTATCTGGTTTTAGTATCAGGTTAATTCTGGACTTACAGAGTGGGTTTGGGAGAACTGTTTTCTTTTCTACTTTTTGTTATAACTTAAAGACAATTGGTATTAGTTCTTTAAATGGTTGGTACAATTCAGCAAATAAATC
>PVJX010046652.1:0-12212 GCA_004027295.1 Dolichotis patagonum | reverse complement strand
AGTCTTGTACTCAGTAGATATTAGTAGTTATAAGCATATTATGAGTGAAGAACAATTCAAAAGGTAATTAATAAAGACAGAAATGTTGTATTATTGATGTCAGAGGCAATACTTTTCAGTTTACCTAAAATTTTAGAAAGACAATATTAAATAATATATATAGAATTTAATGTTTATTTTCTATGAATATAATTTTTTTGCAAAACGGATACTGTTTTAATGAATAAATATTTAATATCATATAATCGTAAATCATAACATAGGGATATCAAGTTGTTTTTGTTTTCAAGAATTTGTAAATGCCAAAAGGAAAGAACTGTAGGTTTACCCACTAAAGCAGCACATAGCACTTTGTTTTTAATGGATGGTGTGAAAAAAGAATGTAGTTGAAGGGTTGCTCCAGAATTTCCGAAGTGTCCATTTAACAGTTGTCACTTGAGTACAGAACTTTGACCATGAAAAATAGTATTTAGAAACATTATCAAAGAAAATTTCTCATTTGATGGTTAGACTATTTTTTATCAGGCCTGCTTCCATAAGAGAAGCAAACTGCAAAACCATAAAATGACTTATGGGAATTTGACCTTTTGCAATCTTGGAAACAGTCTGAAACCAGAGATTGAAAAGCAAAGGACGAGTGGAGGAAAAGAATAATTTGAAACCCAGAATCCACAAACTGGAGCCCAGGGACAGACTGAAGACCACGTCTGACCTTGTAGTTTCTGGCCATGATGGCGAAATAGCTTGTAGAAGCGGGGACCTTAGTCTCACAGACAGACGCCCTCCTGTCCCAAGAGGCAGGGAGCATAAGGGACAGTCCCGTGGAAGCTGAGCTGTTGCAGGTGCAGCCCCTCCAACCCCAGTGGGGAGAGTTAGGGGTGAACTGCGCTAGGCTGCTGCTTCTAGTAGAGCCCCAGACTCTCTTGAGGCTCACATTCACCCGAAGCAAACAGGAAAGGGAATTCGGAAACACATAGTTAGATTTTTCACCAAAAGAATATTTTATAGCACTACTATTGTTGATCATTTGACAAATAGGCACACATTACATCTTCGTAACCTAAACTTAATCCTCAAATTAAGACAATAACAAAGTCACATTTCTACCTGACACAATGCCGGTAACCCCAGAAACAACAGAGATACTCTGTTCTTTCACCCAAGAGAGGATATAAAGGTCTTTTTTTTTTGTCTTTAGGGATGTTAATTCTTCTAGCTGTTTTATATACCTTCTTTGATCTCCTATACCACAAATACTAACATATAAGATCCATTATCTAATCATATCGAATATTAGATGATGAGTGAATGGCAAAAGTGAGAAAGAGTAATTAATATAAATATATACAAACACATTCATGGCAAAATAAGGCAAACTTACTCAAAATTGTTGTAATCTTTCTTATAAGTGACCAGAAAAAGAATTTATAACCTCTTTTTTCTATGACTTATTTTGTTATTGAGGGAAACATAAACAAACCCTCTTAAGTTTACTTACTCTTAGTCGGTTTAACACATTAATTGTGGAGTTCATACAGCGGGACAATACATTGTATGTCTCCCACACTGGCTGAGCCTACATTCTGCTATGTGGGTTATGGTGAAAACATTTTGCTTGGTTATTTTTCAAGAACTTCTACTGAAAACACTGACTCTTCATTTAGATCTTCAAGTACGTGATGGTAACTAGAAGGAGACAAAAGACCTAATATCTTGGTCTTCATGTTGTAGCTGTCTCTTTTCTACCTTAACCTTTGGGGTAAACCCATCAAGACTGGACACACTGAGCATAGACTGGTGAAAAGGTCACATCCAAGTTCCTGGGAAAGTTTTATTTCCAGAAAAACCATGACTGTCACTCTGTGGTATTCATCAATTTTTCTACTTCATTATTCCTACCCTGTCTAACTCCTCAACTCCCTAGAAGCAGAATGCCCGCTTCACCACTCTACAGCCACTTACAAAAGTGCCATCTCCACTCATCACTCTGTCTCTTGAGTCATTGGTTTTACGCAGCAGGAGCAGAATTTAGCCCTTTTCTCAGCTACAGCTCTCTATCGCCTTTAACCGCAATCAACATCTGGGTTGGTCACGGTTTTCACCTTGGTGGGACGACTGGACTCTTCATTGCTGATGGCCGCTCACAGTCTCGCTTAGATTGTGGTGCTGTCGAATTCCAGTTCCTTTTATTGTATTGCATTTCAGCTTGACGTATCTTTGAAGATCTCCAATATTCCAAACATACCCCTATTCCATTGTCTACTAAACTTCGACTTTCTTCCAGATGCTCAGAATCAACCACTGCTGCCAGCACAGTGTACCCTTTTTTGCCTGTTTGAAAACAGTGAGCCCCAACACAGCCCCACAGTTTAGCTCAGTGGAATCACTATTGTATCTCTTAACAGTCACATTTCTTCTTTTAAAGCAGATACACAACTAGCACTGTTTAAAAACATGGAGATTTAGAAACAAAAAAAAGCAGTAGATTTAGTACAAGCATTGTGTGCAAGGAAAATGAACCCATGACTCTACCAAGTATCTATGCCTGGAAGAATAGAGTATTGCCTCATCAAATGGAAGTGGTCCAGAGTAATTAACCTGCCAGCAGGCAGCTGACTGAATTTGCTAGAGAATGATGCCCAAGCAGGGGGTGAGTATTGGTCTCTTCTATCTGCAGATTTGGAAGTCTGTAGTAACTTAATCAGATTATGTTTAGAAAGGAGCAGTCCATGTTGGTGCACTCATGTAAACACTGGCACTATGGCCACTGGGTTCAGGATCCCACTGTGATAAAAAGAGATGCGATGGGAAGAGCTTGACTAATAGTCACGCAACAGGCAAACCTCTCCCTCAGATTATTAAAAATGCTTCTGATAAGGCCACTCTTTGGTAGGCATTTGCATGGAACACAAACACTTTTGCTTTTTGTCCTCTTTAGATGAAGTCAATTCAATACTATCAATTTCTTAAAAATTAAGTTTTATTTTATAGTTTTATATTTGCAAAAAATGCAAAAATGGAGTTCTCCTTTGCCTCATTTACTCCTATTTCCTTATTTTAAATATCTCATGTTAGTATACACTATTTTTGATAAGGATTGGGCCTAAAAACATCATCAAAAGGCTCATGGGTCGAAGGCCTGGTCCTAAACACATCAATACTCAGAGTAGGGAATTTCGGGAAGTGATTGGATCATGACGGCTCTGATCTTGTTAATGGATTAATTCATTTATGATTGCATAACTGAATGGATTCTTAGCAGAGGGTGGGAACTGTAGAAGCCTGGGCTTACCTGGAGGAAGTAGGTCACTGGGATTGTGTTCCAGAAGTCTCTCTTTCTCTCTCTCTCTGTTCCCGGCTCACAGGAGTGAGTAACTTTTCTCCACCACACATTCCATTGTGATGTTTCCACCTTGATACAGATTTCAAAACAATAAAGCCAGCTGGCCACAGACTGCAAACCAAAACTGAGCCAAAGCCAGCTTTGTGTCCTTTTGGCTCCCCACCCCCCAGGTAGTTTGCTCATAGTGACAGAAGGCTGAGTGACATAAGTTGCTACAATTCTTGAACCAATGTATACATGTTATGATCAACTAAAGTCCATTAAGATTTCCTTGATTTTGAATGTAATGCTCTTCTGTTTCAGGACCCAACTAAGAACAGCATAATACATTTACTTATGACATCTCTTTAGACTTGAATGAAGTTGGTTTTCAGGTTTATCTAGTTTTTAATATTCATGTCTTGTGGGGATTTTGTGTGTGTGTGTGTGTATGTAGGAAATTGAACTCATGACCTTGTGCTTTCCAGGCAGGCACTGTGCCACTGAGCTATATCCCTGACCCATGACTTGTCTTTAAAAGTTTATAAAAGGGGCTATAGATTTAGCTCAGCGGTATAAGCACCTGCCTGGCAAGTGTGAGGTCGTGAATTTGATTCCTGGTACAAAAGAAAAGTTTATAAAATACCACTAATGTATTTAATATAACATTGCTCGTTAAGATTTGTCTCATGTTTCATAATGAATTGACTGGGAGTGGGGAGTTGAAGGAGTGATTTGCAGAAGTGAAGTTGCCATCGCACTGTAGCGTGACACATTCCGACTGCCTTCTAAGTACAATTGTTCAGTTCTTTTTGCTATAAACCTGTCCCTTTTCCTGGTTTTCCATACTTTTCTTGTGGAAGAAAGTCATACACACAGATTGAACTTCAGGAGGTGAACTTAATGTCTACCTACATGGAAAGGGACTATGTGAGTTATTTGGAATTATTCTACATGGAATGTGTGTCTGTTCTCCTAATTTATTTACTTTTTAATTTTTTTACTAAATATGAACTCATGGCTACATCTTATTCTTTGGGTTATTATCAAATATTACTTTTTATCACTCAAAATGTTTTGGTCATGAAGACTTCTTTCCGTGGCTCCCAAGTGTCTTTGATATTTCTCATTGTTTCTGTATTTTTTCTTTATCCCTCTTTTGAGCATTTAATTAACTTTGCAACTCCAGACTCATCTTGTGTATATCTTACCACACAAAATAATAAGCCATCTCTCCAAAGAGTCCTGGCCTTTTTTATTGAAGGATTATTTAGAAGCTCAGGATTAAGTTTTTTCTGGGTTTTCACTTTTTAGCCTCTTAGATGAGATTAAGTTGTTTCTGTTCTCAATTTTTAGCCTCTTAGAAGAGAAAGTAAGAGAATATATGTGTATACACTAATGTATGTACATGCACACGTCAGTCAATACTCGTATTCTGCACCTATCTCTATATTAACCTATTCTCAATTGTGCACTAGTGGTTTCAATTCTAATCTACTACTACTTGTATTATCCTAATTTTTCTCCTTACTAATCTGTTTCTTCCCACTTCAACACTGAGAATATTGATTTCCACCATCAACCATCCACTTATGGAATTGTCTTCTGCTGGTACACATGTATGTGAGCATCAGAGTTGCTAATGTCTATTCCCGCAAAAGAGGAAATGACATGAACTAGTGTACTAATCTAGAGCTATGTCATTAATTACAGACTTCACTTTGTTTACCTTAACATTGGGTTGTATCACCCACAGACACACACACACACACACAGACTCCTGTCTGTGTGACTGTTTCATACATTGTTGTACAAGTGATTTTTTTTTAAAATTCTGCATTCCATATGATACTCTGACTCCCTCCACCCCAGTCTCTGGTAAACACTGATCTATCTATTGTCTCTATAGTTAGGCATCTTACATTTTATCTAGATGGAATTGGGTAGTTTATAGACTGACTTTTTTTGCTTAGCAGTTGACCTTTGAAATCATTCATGTTTTGCACAGCTTGATGGATCATTTCTTTTTATTGCTAGTTATTCTGTTTTTTCTAGATGAACACAGTCTGATTATCCATTCTTCAAATGAAGGGTAATTTTATTGCTTCCAAGTTTTGAAAGTTATGAGTAAATTGGATGTAAATATTTCTGGGAAGTTTCTGATATGAATAAAAAGTTTATAAACCATCATAAAAATACCTAAGAGCATAGTTTCACAAAGAATTGTCAAGCATCCTCCCTAAGTGGATGAAATATTCCTCATTCTTAGAAGAAGTCAGAATTTCTGTTGCTTCACATCCTTAAGCAAGTGGTATTGTCATTTGAAAAAATGTGAGCAAATGCAAGACGTGCGGTGGTGTCTCACTATTGATAGTCATCAGCTTCTGAATTCAAGGTTCAGGTTATTTCAAGCCCTGGGAACATCTAGTCAGGCCATGAACCACAGACCACCAATTCACATTAACCCTTATTCGGACCAGAACTCCTTCTGGGGAAGGATAGTGGCATTCTGTTCATACCCACCGAAAGGACATTCCTTCCTTCCACACATAAGGGCCATTGTGATCTGTGACACTTGTTTTCTTGCATGTGGTACTTGCTCATCATGAAGAATCACCTCCCTATCAAGCCCAAAGTTTTCTTTCCTCAGTTATTCTGCTACAAAGAACTAATTACAAGTTTGTAGGTATATGATATATGACATGAGAGAGAATGTAGCTTAGCAGGAATAAGCCTGCAGACATCTGGAGTGTTTCCTCATGCAGCCTGCACACACTTCAGGATTTGCCTTCTATTTGATGAAGGAGTGCTTTTCTGCATGTTCACTTTAATTATTTGGTTGATCAATCAACATGCAATTCATGCTGAGAGGCTCAGGGTTCATGATAACTTGGTATTAAAGTCTTCATTAAGACACAATAGAAAACCAAAAAGTGACTTCAGAAGCAATAACAATATTCACGGATGATGCAGTTGTCTTGCTTAAAATCCTATCTGTGTTATGGTTTGCTTATAGGACCTGGAAAGAAGCTCTAAGCTGCATCCCTGTCTACCAATGACATTTCAAGTACTATGGAAACTTCTGCCTCATGTGGTCCAAAGGGCAGAGCAGTTTGCAAGGTAACCTGGATTTACCTACTGCAGTGCCTGTCCTGACCCCTTCTAAAATGTAGCATTTGTTTTTAAACATATTGTTCAGAGTAGGACTTCCAGTGATATATATATATATAGCTTCAAAAAACTCAAAGACACTCATTTTTTGATGTTTTCTTCCATTCCAATGAATGTATTTTTCATAGTGATAGGAGAGCTGAAAATCAATAACTTCTTCAGTCTGGAAAAAATATCTTGACATGCCCGGAATCACTAGGTCTTAGAAATATTAGTGAATTTGCATGCATGCATTTTTGTGAGTTGTGTTTCCTATCTCTGGCACGCAGGTTTTAATGAGTCCATAGTCCCTACTGCTTCTTGCTCATCAGATCCAATTAGCATAACATCATCAAGATAACAGACTGATGCACTGTGAAAAAGTTGACCAAATACCCACAATGTAGATAATAAATTAGAGTTTGAGAGTTGCTATATTCCTGCCATAGGACAGTGAAGATTTATCCTGGGGATTGCCCACTGAAAGCAAAAACTTCTGATTTGCTTTATTAACAAGTATAGAAAAAGAACTCATTCATCACTAGTGCATGGGAGGTGCCAGGAATGTGCTGATTTGTTAAAGCAACAAAACTACATCTGATACACTGGCTGAGAGGAGAGTCAACACCTGTTTAAATTTGTGATGATCCTGTCTTTCTCCAAGACCCATATATTCCTCCTGAGGCAAGAAATGTGAGATGAACATGACAGGATAAGAATTATCTCAGTTTTAACTTGAGAGTCCATTCTAGCAATATTAATTCCTTTAACCCTTCCAGGAATGTGGTATTGCCTTCATTTTTGTGGTTGGATACAGTTTTAATGGCTTTCAATTATCTTTCCTACCATAATGCCTCTTAATCCATAAGTCATGAGCCCAATATGGGGATTCTGCCAGTGTCTGAATTGTACTCTCAACTACAGAAATAACCACAGGGTACGTTCAGGGACCCTGGGCCTAGTGTCACATGCATTAAAGTCCTACTGACCACTTACCTTCATAATTTCTTACCTTAGAAGAACACGGTGTCTCCAGAAATTAGAGTCACTTTAGAACCAGTGTCTGTTAGTCTCTGACAATTTTCTCTTCCCCACTCCAGTGCATTGTTCCCTGGTAAGTAGATCCAGTTCCCTTTAGAAAAGACTGGGAAGCAAAATTAACACTATAAATTTTTTAACATTGTAGCAAGGTCACAGGACCTTCACTCACAGGATTATCGATGTGGGAACTGGTTCAAGTCTGGAGCTGATTGAAGAGCAGTGACTCTCTGGGTTAATGATTCAACTCACGTGCCTGTTCTCCAGACCTAGACATTTTGTTTATTCCTATCAGTTAAGACATTACTAGGATGATCCATCTATTTCATTTTCAGCAAAGCATAATATACTAAGTATGCCAAAGATTTTTGCACGTCAGATTTTTTGACTACATTTTTATTTTGCTACCCACCACCGTCACATTGCTTATGCTGTCTGCAACTGAGTTTTGCAATTTGGCCCCTGACATACTGAGATCCCATAATCCATATGTCATGTAAAGATCTCTGTTCAATTGTACGTGTTTCCACTGTGTTTCTGACCAGAGGGAACAACAACAGAGTTTTTCAAGGAAGTTTGTTTTCTCCTGCAACCATTTTTCACAGTTACTATGAAGATATAACTATGAAGATATACTACAATCCACCAGATGTTAAATGATCATGTGTGATAAATGTACTCCATTATTCCAATATTTTTAATCTTTCGATAACTTCCTCCTCAACACTTGTAGTGAACATATGTTACACATGTCTCAAGAGGCTATTTGTTATCATTAAATGCTCTAAAACATTCACCATCACTGCTCTAGAGTAGATTAGGAAATGTCTGGTCAAGCGTATGGGGTGTAAGCCATCTCTGGGTTCATATTCTTGGGCTTCAGCTAGAATGGCAACCAGAGTATGTCCTCACCTTAATGTAGAAAAAAACGATGACCAAAGTTAGGTCTTCTAATACCTCAGTCTCACTGTCATGTATTTGTATGAATTGGCAAGATACTACAATCTTGTGGACTATTAACATTTTGTTGCTACATTTTGTCACATGCTTTGAGAACTGCTGGAACTTTAGCCATTGAATGACTCAGTAAGGAATGGAAGTGAATACCGGTCTTGAGGTGAATCCTTGTGGCCTCAAAGGCCAGTGCACTGAGGAGATTGCTACATGATTTAGATTAACATGGAACAAAGAAACCTCCCAAAGGGTGGCAAAACTTCTGGCAGTGACAGAGAAGACTCAGCAGAATTTAGGGCATTAGCATCCTTAGTTTAACCAAAATCTGTCCATACATTCTCATCCCAAATGTTCTGATCTTATTTCTTCCCAATCAACACCCTCACTGTAACAAAAAAGGCTGCAAAGTTAGGAATTCCATTTATTTTATGTTTAAACCACCTTTAGTAGAAGAAAAATTTGTTTATTTTTTCAAAAAGATGTCCAGAGCTTAAGGAGAGTCAATTTCTCTAGGTTCCTTTTGCAGACTTTGAACTGAACCTTAAAACTCTTAAATTTTATGTTTCCCTACGTTTTCTAGCTTAGCTGGAAGCAAAAAAACTGTTACATTCTTTAATTTTGCTAAGGTGTCCTAAGACAGCAAATACTTTGTCACTCAGAGCCACGCTTTCAGAACGCTTTCCGTAAGCATTCAATAGCCAGTGTTTAAGGTGATAAAGTGAGTAACAGTTTGCCCCTTCATGCCAAGCACATCTCTAACTCTAAGCCTTAGGGAAGAAAGAGATTAGTGCCTTTAAATTAAAAAAATCAGAACACAGAGAATCAATTTAAATAACTATTTAGTTACTCTTCTCTGCAATTACATTGCTACCAAATTCTATGTCAGTCATGACTCATACTCTTTCTCTGTCTGTCCGTGTCTGTGTCTGTGTCACTGTCTCTGTCTCTGTGTCTCTCTCCCTTTATCTGTCTATCTGTCTCTCCGTGTCTCTGTCTGTGTCTCTTTCTACACCTATGTCTGCTTGCTTTGTTACAGGAACTGATTAAACACAGCTGCGGAAGCCAGTGGCCCAGTCTCTAAGAAGATCTCTGCCAGGCTCTTTCTCTGGCCTAAGGCTGGAATCTGAAGTCCACAAGCAGTCTGAGGGAGGGTAGGTGGAATAACAAAAGCAAGCTGAAACCCAGAAACCCAAGCTAGAACCCGTGAGGACTTGTGAACTCTAATTGACTTTGGTCCTGAAAGTATGGAAAAAATCATGGTCCTTTAACAGAGATGTGTCTCTACAGGAGTCAGAGAAGCTGCTTGAAGAAGTCTCTAGGGACTGTTGTAATAGGCTCTGCTTCGTTTCTGCCTTTCATTGATATGGTGATTCAGCAGTTTATCCTCAAAGTTTGTGAGCTGTAAAGCTGCTGGCTAGCCAGGAGTGTGGTGGACACCGCCACCAGAGCCTGCCGCCAAGCTGATGCAGGAAGATCACAAGTTGGAGTCCAGCCTACGTAACTTGGTAATTTAACACAAGAACTGTCTCAAAACAAAACACAGAACAAAAAGGGTAGCTTAGTGTAAAGGAGCTAGGTTCATCCCCTCGTGACACAAAACAAGCAACGTGGCAGCAGAGCACACACAGGTCTCTCTTGCTACCCATTCTGACTATGAAAGCTGAGGACAGAAAATGGTGAGAAACGAAATCAGTGTCACCAATATGACCTACCAAAAGATGTCCTGTATTGTTAAATATATTGTATTCCAGCGTTTATTCTTTTAAATATTTGTATTTTCATTAAGGTTGCTCTGTTATTTATAATTTATTCCCTTCAGTGGGGTTTGGGCTTGACTTGTTCTTTTACTGGAAGCTTGAGGTACAATGTTAGATTGTGTATCTGTGCTTGTTCTGTTTTCCTGTGTGAGAATTCACTTCTATAATTTTCTTTCTTATAGCTGCTTTCATTGAGTGCTACAGGTACTGTATGTTGAATCTGCATTTTATAATTTTAAAGAGAAAAAACAATAAAAACAATGATACAAAATTTTGAAACAAGATAGTAGGAAAGAAATAATGCTTAAAACATTACATGTTGGTGTCTCCAAAGTAATCATTGATATTATAAGACATAGGCATGAAAAATTGATCAAACAATAGAGGCACAAATCCTTCTTTTAAATTAACTAACAGAAATTATTATAACTATCTTAACTAACATATATATGTATATATGTATTTATGTTTGCTTGTTTGTTTTTCATTTCCTTTCTATTTTTTCTTCTTTCCCATATCCAAGTTTGTCTTTCCTTTTGTACAGTTTTTTCCCATCTCATATCTATTGTACATTTTGGATTTTTATTTACTCTTTAAATTTTTTATGATAGGGAGAGATTAACATATTTATACATGTAAGTCTGATTTATTTCACTTATGAGTACGATCTCAAGTTGCATCCATTTACCTATAAAAGTCTCAAGTTTATCCTTCTCTATGGCTGAGTAGTACTCCATTGTATAAAAATACCACATTCTTTTTATCCATTCCTTAATGATGAGCATTTGGGTTGTTTCCAAGAATTAACTATTATGAATTGTGCTGCTATACACATTTCTGTTTATATATTTTAAAACTTTCAAATGCATATTGTAATACATACTGTATTTCATATATTATTTATTTTTCTCATATTATTTATATATGTGCCTCTTATTTATACAAAAACTATGCTTGTACCCAAAGCAGAGGAATTTTCAATCAATGCCCTAAGTTCCTAGTGCTAGAAAAAGTATTCTAAATACCAAGATCTGCTTTTGATATCTTTTAGTTTTCCTTGTCTCTAAAGGTCATGCCAGGATTTCCTCTGTCTCATTTTATTCTTATCTAGTTTTTCAATTTGAGAGAAAATCTCATAATTCATTAACTCTTGTTGTTACTTTGAAGTTCTCAAGAAAATTGTGAAGAATTCACTGTAAAAGTTTCATATATCAAGTTTAACCTCAGGAGGGGAAGGAAGCTCCTTTTCTAGTTTTTAAAGTCTTTTGTTCTATGTTCTGGAGTTTTAACAACTTTTATCTCAGATCATCAAGTTCACCCTTAGCTATTTCATTTTATTATTTAGTCTCACTGTTACATTTTTCATTTTGGCAATATCTTTGCTTCCTGAGATGTGTCCTGCTCTCCATTTGTTCTCTTTTCAATTACTCCTGTTTGTCTGTTTATGCTTATAACCTAGTGAGCATTTTTGAGGTCACTAATTAAAACTGCTTAAAGTTTTGCTTCTTATATTTTCTCTGCTGTCTCATGTGTCAGTTCTTTTCTAATATTTTATTATCGATGTTATTCTTAACAAGTGTATAGATTTTGAATTTTTAAAAAATGTGAGACAATTTATGCCTTTAATTATGTTTGGTAAAAGAAACATGAATTAGATTATGTTCTACTCCTGTGCCGTTTTATAGATTTCCCCAAAATACGCCATTTTCAAACAAAAGAGCTAGAGCTTAGAGTGAAGGACAGGAAACTCTCACAAATAAGCTTTTTTAAAAAAGTAAAATTATGTGGAGAAAGAAGGTAGTCATGGAAAATACTACCTGACTAAAATATAAAAGATTTTTATCTGATATAGATAAATGTAGTGTGTTTCTATCCTTGAAAGAACTGTATTTTCTACTCATATTTTCATTATGTCTTCTAACTAATATGTTAATTCCTTGTCCTCAGATTTCTAGTTCTGGAATTTAGCTCAGTGAGAGAATTTGTCAAAG
>PVJX010046651.1:0-12207 GCA_004027295.1 Dolichotis patagonum | reverse complement strand
TTATCAGCAAAATTACCACAGCATCCCCAGCAGCCACTGCCTTTGAAGCAATATGTTCAGCAATTATATGCCCATTGGAGTCTATAACATCTATAAATGAACAGTTGTCTGACAATTGGAGAATGAGTTCTTGGTGGCGGGTTGTTATTTTGTCCTGTTCAGTGGCTCCTGTGGCTAAATGAGGCAGGACAAGTCACAGAACACAGAAAGGAGTCAGGAGAAAGCTGATTGCAGACTAAAATCCTGCAGTGGAAATAGAGCAGAGAAGAGAGCACCTTAGCTTCTGATAGAAAGTCAGAAGTCTCCACATCAAACATTTGATAATGATCAGGGTGGAACATGGAGGAGCCAGCTGGATGAAAGTTGGTTTGGTACTTGTCTGAGTTATATTCACAGCCATCCAAGAAAATATTCCACTGAGGGAGGGAAACTGGGTCCAAAGTAGAAGTTGCCCTGCAGTTATCTAAGATCAGTTTAGCATTGAAGTCATTCCTATTTAGGACTGTATCTTCCATGTAAATTTGTTGGTGTATATATCTCACTATAGGATACTTAGTGTCTTTGGAAGGTGGTCAGTAAGGTTTATGGAATAAACCTACAGGTACCTGATTTCACACAGGCCACGTGAGGAAAAAGCCTTTCAGCATTGGTGTTTATTATGTCATGCCTATTGCAATAGGATTTCACTATCATTCTGAATTCACTATCTCTGAATATTTTGCTTATATGAAGCCCTTTGCAGAGGGCATGTATTTCATTTTCCTAAATAATTTTATCCTCTTTAACTTATTCCTTGTTCCACATTCATTCAGGGGTATGTGAAACCATACTAGATCTTGTGACTGAGCTGCAATGGCAGGCTGACAGGACTAGTTTCCCACTCTGAATGTACTCAAGTTGAGAGCTGATTTTGTTTGGTGGCTGTGGGAAACAAAGCCATCTTGGGTTCATAGCTTTCCTATAGCTCAGTGTGCTCAGAGATACTCAGAATTGATCACCATGAATGCAGTATCTAGGTAAAAGCAAAAAGTCAACTTGAGTGAAGATAAATAGAAATGATAAAGTAAGCACATTTCATAGAAAATTTTTTGGAAAGAGATTGAGTGAAGCGATATCTCATGGTATTTTTTGCTTCTGTTTTGACACCATTGTCATCCAGCAGGTTCACAGGAATGTTCCTGTTTTGAATGTTCACAGATGTCAGCTTTTCAGGAAATTGCGGTATAGTGTGAGTCATGTGCATAGCATTACACAAAACAGATCTGCTCCATAAATAGCTTGTGATAAGAATGTGATCTTTTGCACAGGAGACACAAATAAAATCTTAAGAAGTATTGTGTAAAAATGACTGTTTTCTTGCATGTAGAGAGAGTTACTCCAGTAGTATTGAGGGGCACAAGAAGGAAATCTTTTGGCTGTCAATCAGAAGATTAAAACTTCTCATAGGGCCTCCAGCAGGGTTAGAATGTAGGGTCTTGAATCATTACCAACCACAGTGATCCATCCCCTATCATATAACTGCTCTCTTATTTCCATCAAAGCAAATTTTCTCATGTGAGTTAAGAAATATTGCTGGTTATTTACTGGATTAACCTCCATGAACTAAAGCAAGTAAAGTGATATGCAAGGGTAGTGGTAAAACAATTGCAATATGAATTTTAAATTAAATATAAAATTCTATCTATTATGATCCTCTTCTGGAACTGAAGCATGAGGATCACTACAGAACCAAACTTAAGATATGGAAGGTTTCTGGAAAATACATGGGGCTTATAGAAGATAAATAAATATTTGCATAAGAAAACCAGTTCACTCTCAGTAACAATAGCAGCATAATGACTTCATATCACTAGAATAAAAAAAACTGTGTTTATGTCTGGAATATTTTATAAAATGCATCATTTTTTCAGATTCATCGTGGTATGGCATATGTAAATATATTGTTCATGTATGATTGGCTACTATTTTATGTATGTATATGTCACATCATCATCCATTCATAATTGGTTGAACATTGGTTTCCTTCTACTGCTTGCTAAAGTGAATAATGTTGCTGTAAACGTTCTTGTACAAGAATTTGTAGGAACATGTATTTTCTGTTCTATGAGATATTAGATATTTCTATCATATATTAGATTTTTATTGCATATCTATTAGTGGAATTGATGGATCATATAATTATATTTTACATTCATCTCTGATAAATTGTGATTATGTGTACATTTAGCTTTTTAAAAATTTATCAAATGACTTTTGACAACATATACATGTTTCTAAGAATATTTGTGAGTTCTGGTTCCTCTATATACTTGTCAGAGAATATTAGTTTTTATGTTATTTTTTAAGTTTTAGCCTTCATAGAGGCTGGGAAGTAAAATTGAATTGTGGTTTTGAGTCTTTGTTGACCATTTGTATACTTTGCTTGGAGAAATGTCACCTCAAACTCTTTTTATTTTTCTCTTTCTTCTTTTTTTAAGTGGGTTTTTTGTCTTTTCTTTCTTGAATTATAAGGACCTTAGACAATATACTTCAGAAAAATATCATTATTAAGTATATGATTAGCTAATATTTCCAGCCATGTGTAAGTTGTATTTTTGTATCCTTGATTGTGTACCCCTATGTAGGATGAATTCTTTCAAGTTTAGTGAAATTAAATACATATATTTTATTCTAATTTTCATTTCATAGATAAGAAATCATCATCTAATCAAAACTCATGAATATTTACTATTGCATGTATTTCTTCTATGGGTTTTATGAGGTACCTATTAGTTTATGACTTTGATCCTTTTCAGATTGCTTCTATACCTAGTGTTACTTAAGGATTCACATTCATTATGTTGCAGGTGATACCCAGTAGTTTTAGCAGCACAATTGAAAACAATGATTCTTTTTCCTGGAAATGGTCTTGACAGTGTTCTTCAAAGCGAATTTATTATAGATACTTGGTGTTGTATTTAGACTATCACTATATTTCAGAGATCTATATTTGTCTGTCCAAGCCAAAACCCCACTGGTATTTTTTCTTTCTTTACATTGGTTGTATAGTAAATTCTGAAGTTGTTTTTTTTTTTAATTTTAAGACGAACAAAACAAAACAAAAGAGAACAGAACAAAGCAGGCCAGAACAAAAAAATGCAAGTAACACAGGATTTCAAACAAGACAACAGGAAATCAAAAGTGGCTACCATGTCTCTCATTTTTTTCCAAATGGTTCTCCATATTTTCACACACAATGAATTCAAACAAAACCAAATAGTATAAAACTGATAAAACAAAAAAATGAAAGCATTACAGCCTTTCAAAACCGAACAAAAGGAAAAACAGGTGGACCAGTAGGTAGCAGGATACAGAGCCTCTCTGAGAGAGACAGCTCAGATGCCAGAATAGAACCCCCTGGAGAGGCCCAAACAGAGAGAGATGGAGTCGATCAAACCAGAAAGAAACTAAAGTGAAAAAACTGCTCAAATATGAAGTCCCTGGGCTACCATTAGAGAAGCTAACATCGACAAGCACTGTGCTCCAGCCAAGCCTCCTGAATTCAGGTGCAAGTTGGACCTGAGCATCCAAACCTGCCCCCATGTGACAGGCTTGAGAGGCCCTGAGCATGTAGCAAACTACCCAGTGCATGACTAGCCTGGAACCATCCCTGCATGTGACCCATCCAGAGGCACTATGAATTTGCACCGCAGCCGTGCTGAAGTTGGAGGTTAGAGAACCCAAGAGTTCTCAAGGACCAGCATCAACCCACAGTGAATGCTGAGAATAAGACCCTCCCATGGGAAAGGACCAACCAACTGGATGATCATGTTGGAGTCTGGCAGAATGGCCCTAACTTGGTAAGGAAGTGGAAGTGGATTCAGCTGGTTGCCAACCTTGCAGAGCGGATTTGTGCTATCTCCTTGGACTGGGCCATGCCCCTGGCCAGGAACCAGTGGGTCATCCCAAACCAATTCCCTAAGTGTGGCACGCTGATGCAGTGAAGGTCAGCAAGGGTTGATTGTCCTAGAGGGGAGGAGCCAGCATACACTGGCCTTGCTTGCACTTCAGTCTCTGACAGCAGACTGCAGAGGGCAAAAACTCCTCGCCTGCATGCTCCAGAAGAACCCAAACAAACAAGAAAAGGGGCTGGGAATTACACTATACACTTGTATGGAAGGAACCAAAATCATGATGAGAGAGACATAAGAAAAAGCCTCCAGCCTCCAACCCTGAGATTATTGATCCAGGAGAGGCAAATACAAAAGAGATTGAGGGCAGCAAAATGCAACATCAAACATGGCATCTGCAGACATAAGTGAATAACTTCGGGACCTCATAAATGAGCTCAAAATGGAAATATTAATTCAAATTAAGCAAGAGATAAGTAGATTAATAAAAGAAAGGCTAAGAACCTCACAAGAAGACACAGACAGTAGAATGGAGTAACACAAAAGGAGAGAAATGTTCACTGAAGAATAAAAAGAAAACCTATAATTCATAAAGCAGATTCAAAGAGATTACAAGGAAACTAAAAACTCCACTGAAATCTGGCAAAACTGCTTGAAAGAAACTAAGGATAGATTATCAAAAATTGAACATAGGCTTGCAATGTGTGATCATGAACGGGTAGATCTCTTAAAAATAACAAGGGAGCAGGCAGCAACAACAGGAAGTTTATAAGACGACAAGAGGATGTATAACTTAAGAATAAAGCATATGAATGAAGAAGCATGAGTCAAAGCAAAGGAATTGCAAAGGTTATTCACAGAAATTATTAAAGAAAACTTCCCAAACATAGCACAAGGTAATGACATGCAGATGTATGAAGCATACAGAACTCCAGCCACCTACAACCAAAACAGAGCTACACTCAGACACATAATAATCAAGATCCCAGAAATTCAATATAAGAACACAATACTAAAGGCAATCAGAGAAAAGATACCGATCACCTAGAAAGGAAAACCCATCAAAATCACTGGAGACTTCTTGACACAGATCATGAAATTAAGAAGAGCTTGGAGCAAAGTAATTCAAGCCCTGAAAGAAAACAACCTCCAACCCAGAGTGATATATCCTGCAAAACTCTCTTTAGAAAATAATGCAGAAGCAAGATGCTTCCATGAGTAAGAGGAACAGGGAGGATTTGTGACCACCAATCCAACCCTACAAAAAATACTGAAGGACATTCTAAAGAGAGAGGAGAAAAACAATACAAGGATTTCAGGCACAGTGGCAGAGAGGCCTCAGTGAACGGGGCAGACAGTGAAACGAAACAGAAAAATAGACAAGCAGTGGCAGAAAAATAGAATAGCAGAAATGAAGCAGAGAAGATTGGCTATAATTTCAAATATAGATGGCTTCGATATACTAACACAAAGAAACACAGGCAGAGTAGGTCAGGAGATAGGGTCCATTGAGATGATCTATATAGGGAGGCAGTGGGACCAAAAATAAGCTGTGCACCCTATGGGAGTGAAAGGGGAGGAATTGTCTAAAAAATGGAGGCAGAGAATATTGTTTATAGTGTAACAAGATTTAAAATCTACATTATTCTCACCACTTTGCTTAGATGGATTACATGCTGTTCCTCTTTGTCTACTTACACTATATTTGAGGGCATGGTCAGCTATACAAAAAACAGAGCATGGCATATTATGGGAATTATCCTTAATTTTCTATCAATTTAATATGAAGCCCTGTATAACTTATACTGTATTATTATGTCTGATCTTATTTGAATCTGGTTTGTTAGATTGCTATTTTGTATTGACTGATTTTATTCAAATCTGTTAGGATTGATAGCATAAAGTCCAACAGTATAGGCAACTACACTGAAGATGACAAGATTCACTAAGATACCCACTCTGGTTTGATTATTACCTGCTTTTGAGGTCTTATAATGTGTCCAATGCTTCATTTCTTATTAATGTTGTGATATACTACCGAGACATCATGGTACCCATTGTAGATCACATTGTATTGCAGTTTTATATGACTTTTTTACTTCATGCTTTTCTAGGAACTGTTTTGTTTTGTCTTGCTTTGTTTTGTTTTTGCCTCTAGTACAGAAAGGATAGATATACATTTAGATACTAATGCATGTGCAGAGCTTTTGTAAACAGTTTACAAGAACCAACTGTATAATGCATGATGAAATGAACAACTACTTTGAAGAAAAGGAGACACTACAGTACCCACTGCTGATTCTGTAATGTCATGATGTGAAATCCAGCAATATTATCATTCTCTGTTCAAAGTGATTTTAGTTTGTTTTGTTTTGCTTAAGTTCAACACATGAAGGTATGGACAGCTGTTTTGAAGAGAATGAGAGACACTATGGCAGCCATTCTTGGCTTCCCTATTGTCTGGTCTTGAAGATCTGAAATGCCTTCCTAATCCTGTTCAGATCACTTCCATACTATGTTGTTTTATGTGAATTCCCTGTATGTGACAATATGCACAACTATTTGGAAGAAAACAAGAGTCAATATGATAGACAGATAGTTAATATCTCCAATTGTCTAGCTTTGAAATTTATTTCTATTACATTGCTTTTTTGTGATCTGCTTTGCTCTGTTTTGTTGTTTTTAATCTTACCATTTTGATATAATTGCATGTACGTTTAAGTGTGTAAAATGGATGACCATATTACTGTTTTTGTTAGATCTTGGAGCAGAACTGTTAACAGTCTCACTGTTTCAATGTCTACTTTGCATGTTTTAATTTTGTAATTTGAGCAACTATTTCCAAGATGTCAGTATATAATTTATCAATAATGATTTCTTAGTGATTTTGCTGTTGTTGTTCTTTTCCTTTTTCTTTGGAATACTGTATTGTTACTACCCTTCATTCTGTTTTGTTTGGTTTGGTTATTTTTCTCTTTAAATAAAATTTGAAAAAAACCATCAAACTATAAGAAAATCAAATACAGTTAAAATAATGTCTTGTTCTTTTCAAAATAGCTATCCATATCTTCACACGTATTGTTTATTATAAAGAGAATAAAACAAAAGAGGACAGAACAAAGAAGATCAGAACAGAACAACATAAGCAACACAGAACTTTAAAAGACAACTAGATATTAACAGTAGCTACCAAAATGTCTCTGTCATTGTAAGAGTAGAGTATGGCTTCAAATACAATAATATCAAAAATAACAGAATAGTATAAAACCATTCAAAAGAATGAAAGAATTACAAGGTATTCTGAGCCAAATAACAGAAAATGATCAATGGCTACCATAATATCTCATTTTCCATAAAAAATTTGTATATACTATCAAATATATTAAAATCCCAATAACACACAACATGATAGAGCCAATGCTAATAGAACAATAAAAGCATGATAGGACTTCAAAGCAAGATGGTATTAAATCAGCAATGGCTGCCATAACATCTGTTTTTTTTTCAAAATAGCTGTTTATACCATCACACATAATAAAATCAAACAAAGCAGAATAAATTCATTCCAACTGATGAATGAAAACATTATATAACATTTCAAAGCAATGTAATGGGAAATCATGATTAGCATAAAATCTTATGTACTCTTAACCTTTTCTTACACTAGGGAGACTATATGGTATTTGCACATGTGAGCTTGGTTTATTTCACTTATGAATATGTTCTCAAGTTGCATCCATTAATTTGTAAATATCTCAATGTGTTCATCTTTATAGCTGAGTAGTACTCCATTGTATAAAAATAGTACAACTTTTTTATCCATTCCTCAGTTTATGGGCACTTATGTTGTTTCCAAGATCTGGCTATTATAAATTGTGCTGCTATGAACATGGGTGCACATATATCACTGTGGTATGATGTTTTCAGTTCTTCTGGGAATATGCCTAGAAGTGGAATAGTTGGGTCAAATGGGACTTCCAAACCCAGGATTTTGAGGAATCTCAATACTGACCTCCACAGTGGTTGCACCAGTCTATACTCCCACCAACAGTGCAAAAGAGTTCCTTTTTCCCCACAGGCTCTCCAGCATTTGTTGTTGGTAGATTTTTTTTATCCTGGCCATTCTGTCTGGAGTGAGATGGAATCTCAGTGTGGTTTTAATTTGCATTTCTCTAATGACTAATGACGATGAACATTTTATTCATGTACTTATTTGCGATTCATATTTCTTCATCTGAGAAATGTGTATTCATTTTGGATGACCATTTTTGGATTGGGTCTTTGAATTTTGAGGTTCTTTTTTTTAAAAAAATATTTTATGTGTTCTACACAGAAGTCCTTTGTCTGAAGGACAGTTCACTAAGATGTTTTTTTAGTTTGTGAATTTTCTTTTCACTCTGTTTTAGACACACAATTTTCTTTTGACATGCAGAAACCATTTAATAAGATGTGATCCCAATTATTGATTCTGGGAAGTGTTTCGTGGGGTTTTATTCTTGTTCATGATTTCTCTACCTACCCCTATATCTTTGAGATTTTTACCTACTTTGTCTTCCAACAGATTTAGTGTTTCTGTATTAACATTTAGGTCTTCAATCCACTTATATTTTAGTTTAGTATATGGAGATAGGCATGGATATAGGTTAAGTTTTTGGCATATGGATAGCCAGAACCATTACTTAAAGAGAGTATCGTTCTTCAAGAAAACATGTTTGGCACTTTTATCAATGATAAAGTGGTTCCATGTGTTTGGGAGTGTGTTTGTATCTTTCATTCCATTCCTTTGATCTTCATTCTGTTTTTAGTCCAGTACCATGTTGATTTTATTACAGCAACTTTGTAGTATAACTTCAAGTCTGGGATTGTGATGCCTCTTTCCTTGCCTTTGCTGCTTAGAATTGCCTTTGCTATTCCAGATCTCTTCTGGTTCTGGATGAATTCTAGGAGTGATTTCTTTATATCTGTGAGGTATGGTAGTGGTATTTTGATTTGGATTGCATTGAATCTGCCTAACAATTTTAAGAGAATGGCCATTTTCAAAATACATATGCTTCCTTTCCCTGAAAAAGATGTCCTTCCATTTTCTGAGGTCCTCTTCCATTTCTTTTTTCAAGGAATCATAATTTTCCCTGAAAGGAGCTTTTGCTTCTTTCATCAGATTCATTCATATATAGTTCATTTTTTGGATGCTATTGTGAAGGTTTTATATTCTCTTATTTCTCTCTCAGTGCTTTTGTTGTTAGTGTATAGGAACACTATTGATTTTTGAGTATTGAATTTGTATACAGTTACATTGCTGAATTTATTTATTATAACTAGGAGTCTTTCATGGGAGTTTAGGGGGTCTTCTATGTCAAGTATCATGTGGTCTGCAAATAATGGTAATTTAACTTCTTCTTTTCCTATTTTAGTCCTTTTGTTTCTCCCTCTTGTCTAATTGCTCTGGCTAGTATTTCCAGTACTGTGTTGAATAGGAGTGGTGATAAGAGATATCTTTCTCTTGTGCCTTAATTTACCATAAAGGCTTTCTGTTACTGGCAATTTAATATGATGCTGGATTTTGGTTCACCATTGATAGCCTTTATCATATTCAGGTAAAGGCAATCTGTTCCAATTCTCTATAAGGTTCTTTTCATGAATGAGTGTTGGACCTCATCAAAAGCTTTTTCTGCAGCTATACAGATGATCATGTGGTTCTTCCTTTTGGCTCTATTGATATGGTGGATTGTATTTATTGATTTACATATGTTGAACCATGCCTGCGTTCCTGGGATGAATCCCACTTGGTCAGGGTGTATGATCTTCTTGATGATTTGCTGCATTCTGTTTGCCAATTTTTATTGAGAATTTTTGCATTTATGTTCATTAGGGAGAATGCCCTATAGTTCTCTTTTTTGGTTTGGTTTTTCTCAAGTTTTGGTATTAGAGTGATGTTTCCTTCCATGAATGACTTAGGAAGAATTGCTTCACTTTTGATTTCACTGAAGAGTTTGAGGAGTGTCAGAATGCAGTCTTCCTTGTATTTCTTGTAGAATTCTGCAGTGAATACGTCTGGGCCTGGGCTCTTCTTTGTTGGCAAGGACATAATTACATTTTCAATTTCATTAATAGAAATTGGGTTATTCAGCAGTTTTCCATCTTCCTTAGCCACCTTTGGTAGTTCATATATTTCTAGGATTCTTTGCAGTTCTTCTGTGTTATTGTGCCTATGAGAGTAGAGGTCTTTGAAATAGTGTTGCTGGTCTTCTGTTTTTCCACAGAGTCTGTAGCAATTTCACCTTCGTCATTCTTTATTGCATGAATTTGAATATTTCTTTCCTTTGTTTAATAATATTTGCTAAGACTTTATCAATTTTATTTATTCTTTCAAAGAAGCAACTCTTTGATTTATTGATTCTTTCTATTGTTTTCTTAGCCTCTATTGCATTAATTTTGGCTCTGATCTTTATAATTTCATCCCATATTTAGGCTTTGGACTTGGCTTACTCTTCTTTTTCTAGATATTTGAGGTGTAGCATCAGGTTGTTTATTTGTGCTCATTCTGTTTTCCTGATTTGGGAACTCAGTGCAATAAATTTTTCACTGAGGACTGCTGTCATTGCATCCTACAAATTCTGATAAGTTGTATTTGTAGTTTTGTTTGCTTGTAGATTTTGTTTAATTTCTTCTTTAATTCCCTCTGTTCCCCATTGATTGCTCAAGAGTGTATTATTCTTGGATTGGGAACTTTGGGGAGACCAGCATCTCTGCCTGACAGATTGGGACCAGGAACCTCCGAGAGACCCGAAGCTTGCCCTGGGTTGTTTGGATTGGGCACTTTGTGGAGACCGGCATTTTGGCCTGACTGCTTGGGACCAGGAACTTCCCGGAGACCAGCAGCTCAGCCTGGTCTGTTTAGATTGGGAACTTTGCAGAGACTGGTATCTCAGCCTGACTGTTTGGGACCCATAGGCCTGCCCTTCACCCGCAGGGAACTTCCTGGAGACCAGCAGCTAGGCCTGGTCTTTTTGGGACTGGGAACTTTGCAGAAACAGGCATCTCAGCCTGAATGTTTGGGAATGGTAGGCCCACCCTTCACCCACAGGGAACCTCCCGCAGACCAGCGTGGGACAAAGGATGGCAGCTCAGCCCACCCAAGGTTCCAAGGGCTCTGGTCCACCATGCCCAGCATCTGCCTTACAACTTAGGGAGCCAGGAGCCTGCAGAGGGGAGCTAGGACACTGTGAGGGATCCAAGAGCCTGTGGGGGAGCCACCATTGCTCGAGGAACTGAGGGTGCAAGAGATAATTCACCACACATGCAGAGGAAGCTTGGGAACCCCACTAAAAGCAAGGAAGTATAGAAAAATGACAAAAGGAAAGACAAAAAGGCAGGCTCACAGCTCTAGCCCTCCACAAGAAAGCTTAGAAGCCATGCACATAGATGAAAAAAGAAGCCATATACCTGAAATATCTGAAATGATATCAAATGAAATAAAAATGCAACTAGGGAAAACTATGAAGAAATTCAAATCAGAAATACTTGCCCAGGTAAAAGAAGAACTGGTAAAAACAGTGAAAGAAATAGTGAATGCATCTTGGGAAGACAAAGTGAAAAAATTAGAGGAACAAAGCTTACAGATAAAATCCCTGAATGAACACTATGAGAAACAAACAATACATAAAGCAGATTCAAAGAGATATACAGGATATCAAAAATGCTAATGAAAGCTGCCAAAACTGCCTCAACGAAAGTGAAGATAGAATTTCAGACCTCTAAGATAAGATTGCAGCCAGAGACTGGGAAAGACAAGATCTTCTAAAAATAACAAACAATCAGGAAATAACAATTCAACACCTGCAAGATTATGCGAAGAAATATAACATAAGATTAATAGGGATAAATGAAAAAGAAGGGGACAGCCCAAATGATATCAAGAGGATATTTACATAAGTAATAGCAAAAAACTTCCCAAACTTGAGAAGGGAAACTGAGATTTGGATAAGTGAAGCATATAAACTCCAAACTGCCATAACCAAAATAAAACTACACTCAGACACATAATAATCACCATCCCAGAAGTCCACCATAAGAACAGAATACTAAAAGCTGTTAGAGAGAAAAGACAGATCACGTATAAAGGAAAACCTATCAGAATCACAACAGACTTCTCAACACAAACAATGAAGTCAAGAAGAGCATGGAGTGATGTATTGCAGATCCTAAAGGAAAATCACTTCCAACCCAGACTGACATACCCGGCAAAACTGTCCTTCAAAATGGATGGAGAAATAAGATACTTCCATGACAAAGAACAGCTGAAGAACTTCATGAATAC
>PVJX010046650.1:0-12210 GCA_004027295.1 Dolichotis patagonum | reverse complement strand
GGTACAAATTTTGAAGACATAGGGGTAGGTAGAGAATTCATGAACAAAAATCAAACCACATGGGAAATACTTCCCATAATCAATAACTTGGATCTCATCTTATTAAAAAGTTTTTGCATGTCAAAAAAATCTCCAACAGATTAAAAAGGAAAACCATGAATTTTGAAAAAATCTTAGTCAACTGTCCCTCCGACAAAGGACTTCTCTGTAGAACATATAAAGAATTTTTTAAAATCAGACCCCCGAAATTCAAAGTCCCAATCCAAAAATGGGCATTTGTGATGAATACACAGTTCTCAGATAAAGAAATACAAATGGCAAAGAAATATATGAAAAACTGTTCAGCATCATTGGTCATTAGAGAAATGCAAATTAAAACAACACTGACATTTCATCTCACTCCAGAAAGAATGGCCAGGATGAAGAAAACTACCAACAACAAATGTGGGAGAGGCTGTGGGGAAAAAGGAACTCTTCTGCACTGTTGGTGGGAGTGTAGACTGGTGCAGCCACTGTGGGGGTCAGTCTGGAGATTCCTCAAAAAGCTGGGATTGGAAGTCCCGTTTGATCCAGCTATCCCACTTCTGGGTACATTCTCAGAAGAACTAAAAACATCATGCCACAGTGATATATAGCATGTTTATAGCAGCACAATTTGTAATAGCCAGATCTTGGAAACAACCTAAGTGCCCATCAACTGAGGAATGGATAAAAAAGATGTGGTAATTTTATATAATGGAGTATTACTCAGCTATAAAGAATGATCACATTGAGATATTTATAAGTAAGTAGATGCAACTTGAGACTATACTTATAAGTGAAATAAATCAAACTCACAGGAGTAAATACTGCATTGTCTCCATAGTGTAAGAAATAGTAAGAGTATATAAGATACAAAATCCTCAATAAATACAGTGAAAGGGTAAGAATCGCTCAAAGCGGAAAAAATAATATCTCAGGGAAAATGAGGAAAAAGAAAAATATCTAAATTTTTATAAACACACTTAGGATAGCTACAATCATTGTGCTACAAATTCTATAAGTTCATAGAACAAAGCAGTTAATATTCATAGGATTGGAACAATTTTGCATGTTTGTGTCAGGTGACCTAAGGAACTCTTGAAGATCACTATGTAAAATATCAACCTAATTTTTGTTCCTACCACCATGTTTTGAAAGACTGTATCATTATTGTTTTGAGCTCTTTGCTCTTGTTATTTATTTGTCCTTTTTTGTTTCTTATTTTAAATAAAATAAAATAAAATAAAATAGAAAGACATAAACCAGAGTCACATTTGTAAATATTGTATTGTCTCTCTAGTGTAAAAAATAAATAATAATAAAAAAACTGAAAGAGTAATAAGATCCAAAATGTATAATAGTTATTGTAATAATGAAAGGGAAAGAAAATGCTCTAAAGGAAATAACAACTTGTAGGTATACACATATAACTGTATGTATGTTTAAGTATGCAAGATAGATAACCATACTACCACTTTTTTGATAGTCCATCAAACAGAATAGTTTGTGCTGTCATTGTTTGATTGTCTGTTCATTTTTTGCTTTGATTTTGTAACTTGAACAACTACTTCTAAGATAATATATCAACTAGTAATAATTTCTTAATGTTATCTTTTTTGAATTCTGTATCATTTCTATCCTTTTTTTCTGTTTTGCTTTTTTTATTTAAAAAAAGAGAAAAAGAAAAAAATAATCAACCAGGAATACAATACAGTCTATGACAGCTTAATTCAGATGCAATATAAAATAGTGCAACAACAAAACCTATGTCAAAGATTTCATCTCATAAGCTTCAGTGAGTGACAAGGTTGACTAGAACACCCATTACCAAAGGTGGATAGCAGATACACACTTGTGTGTTGGGAGAGAGACAGAGATGGAGGCTGGGAGCTATATGTTGAGATTGGAAAAGGCAGAGACGTGTTAACTCTCCTGCCTGGGCTCTGAAGCCAGTAGAAATACAGCACCTAGCAAAGTAGGAAAAATTGCCAAAGAGAGAAATCTTTTTCCCATTTTCCAATATTTAAGATTATTGCTTTAAAACAAAGTGAAGAACCTAAAGCTTTTATGCTTTTGATATGATACTAGAATAACAGAACAGTACCTGGTAATGGTTGGAATGAGAAAACCAAGTGCTTTCCACCTATCTTAGTGAATCATCTAAAAATAGATATTAATATGCTCATGTCAGAACCCCAGAAAGATGTTGCTCATCAGGGTGAGAGGCAGCCTAGTAAAACTAGCAAATTCTTAACCTTTTTATGCAGTAACCCCTTTGGCTTGCCTGTGAAGTTCACAGAGGCCTTCTCAGGATTATTTTTAAATGCATATTGTTAGGTTTTTCGGCAAAGTTGAGAGACAAAGAGAGATAAAAAAGACCTTTATTGCGGGCACAGGAAGGTTGCAGAAGAGAGCAAGTTTCCTTTCACCAGAACAAAGGAGAGGTTAGGCTTTTATTAGCTCTGGATGGGGGTGGAGTTTGGAAGGTGGGCCAGGTGACATATTAGCAGCTGACTGGAGGAGCATTGGTGCACATGAAAGAAGAAACAGAGAGTTTATTTTGGGCTGAGGAGAGAAGAAAGAAGTTGGTATGCTGTTGTTTTTGGCTCCTCTATCATGTTAGACCACCACCATGACAACTCGGCAAATTTCATATGGGCAGAAACCCATCATACATAGTGAACATGTAAGATTATAAAGAAGAACAACTGTTGTGAATCACAGTTCTCTCCATAGACTCTGTGGAATCATGGTATGGAGGGGTACAGCTCCACACAAACAGAGCAACTGGGTGAGTTTGATGAAGGTGCTATTTAGTAAAAGGTGGGTAGGTTTAAGGGAAAGGTCAAGTAGCCTAATTGAGCTAGAGCATTTGCCTTACCACTCACAAAGTGGGGGGGAGTAGTTATCAGAAACTTGTATGGGAATCAAGTTCACTCTCTCTCCACCTTGCAAATTCATCTGATGTGACCCATTGGCTGCCTCCTCAGAAGTGTGAAGGCCTCGAGGCTTTAAAGTACAAAGAGTAGACAGGAGAGTAACCTGGAGAGACAACTGAGGCCAGCAAAAGGAAAAAATAGATGGGATAGGGAAAGGAGAAAAGGAAGAAGGGAAAAGATTATATGTATAGAGGTATACATATATGCATGTGCATATATATACATATATGTACATACAAGATACATAACAACAGTGCTGATCTCTGTTAGTTCATCAGGAAGAACAGTTTGTGCTTTCATTGTTTGATCCTTTTTCCATGCCTAAATTTTATAAACTGAAAAACTATTTCTAAGATAATGATATTTAATATGTTAACTAGGGTTAATTTCCTACAATCTTTTTGAAATTCTGTATTATTTCTATCCTTTTTTCTATTTTGCTTTTTAAAATAAAATTTTAAAATGTATAATATTTAAAAGAAGAACTCAGTGGACTCTTCCAGTTTTCACTACTCATAGAAAAAGGATGGCAAGTATTTTTTTTTAAGATGAGAAGATACATCTGCTAGCCTAACCTTATGGAAAAGTTATAAAATTTAAAATACAACTGGAGAATTTATATTCCTAGCCATGCTCTTGTCATTTCTAAAAAGTTGATAAGAGCAAAGTTAAATTCACAAACTCCTGCTTTAGAGGGGAAAACCAGTACAATTTAGATAGATACAGACAGACAATTGTATATGTTCCTTGTACTTTTTAAGCTATCTATTCAGATCAAATTCATGCTTCATTGTCTGCTCTTTGAAAATATATATGGCCCATTGAACATTTTTACTTTGCCAGTAGAGACTGTTTTGTCAGCAGAATGTCCTGAAGAGACTGCAGGACAAAGCCATTTGCTCTGCAAAATAAAATTCATGAAAGGTCTCTGTTCTGAATTCTTGTGCTAGGTTCCAAGAGCCTAGACCAAACTAGAGAAGAGTCACTGATGCTAGTTGATCATTAGGCTTCCCAATGACCAACAAGCCTCTTCCTGCCTCTGCTTCCTTCAGCCTTTCCTGCCCACAAAGGTCCTGCTTCCTCTGAGCTCAGCAAAGACACTATTTTGCAGGTACAATACTGCCCAGCTCATCAATCACTAATAAAGCCAATTAGATCTTTAAACTCATTTCAACAGCATCTTGGAAACTCAACTATATGACTTCTTTTCCAACATCCATCTCCTATAACACAACAGTTTCCTGGCACGTAGTTGCTACAATGTACAATAACCTAAGATATTTGCCATTTGGAATTCTTCATCTGAGAAGTGTGTATTGATCTCAGATGCCCATTTTTGGATTAGGTCTTTGAATTTTGGGGGTATGATTTTTTTTAATTCTTTATATGCTCTAGATAGAAGTCCTTGTCTAAGGGAGAGTTGGCTAAGATTTTTTCCCCAATTCATGGGTTTTCTTTTCACTCTGTTGGTGATGTCTTTTGATGTGCAAAAACTTTTTAATAAGATGAGATCTCAGTTGTTGATTCTTTGCAGTATTTCCCATTCAGTTTGGGTTTTGTTCAAGAACTCTCTACCTACTCCTATGTCTTCAAGATTTCTACCTACTTTCTCTTCCAGTAGATTTAGTGTTTCTATTTTAATATTTAGATCTTTGATCCATTTTGACTTTAGTGCATTGTGATAATCATGCATCTAGTTTTCATGTTCAGCATGTGGAAGGCTAGTTTTTCCAGCATCATTGATTAAACAAGCTATCTTTCTTCCAGTGGATGTGTTTGGCACCTTTGTCAAAGATAAGGTATCTTAGTGTCTTTGTAGTTGTGTCCACATCTTCTAATCTGTTCCACAGATCCTCAGGCCTATTTTTTTGTTTGTTTTCTTTTGTTTTGTTTTGGTTTGGTTTTTGCTAGTACCATGGTGATTTTATCACTGTAGGTTTGTAGTATAATTTCAAGTCAGGGACTGTAATGCTCCTGCCTTGTCTTTGTTGCCCAGGATTGTCTTTGCTATTCTAGTTCTCTTCTGCTTCCAAATGAATTTTAGGAATGTTTTCTCTAGATCTGTGAGGTATGTTAATGGTATTTTGATTGGGATTGCATTAAATCAGTATAACAATTTTGGGAGTATAGTCATTTTTACTATATTGGTTCTTCCTATCCAAGAACAAGGGATATCTTTCCATTTTCTGAGATTCTCTTCAACTTATTTTTTTTTAGAATACTGTACAGATCTTTTACTTTGTTAAATTCATTCCTAAGTATTTCATTTTGGCAGCCATGTTATTATGAAACGTGTAGTTTCCCTAATTTGTCTCCCAATGAGTTTTTTGTTTGTATACAGGAATGCTATTAATTTTTGAGTTTTGACTTTATATCCAGCAGTGAATCTAGTTATTAAGTATAGAAGTCCTTTGGTGGAGTTTTTGAGGTCTTCCATGTAGAATATCATGTCATCTGTGAATAATGATAATTTAACTTCTTCCATTCCTATCCTTATTCCTTTTATTTCTTTCTCTTATCTAATTTCTCTGGCTGTTTCCAGAACTATATTGAATAGGGGTGAAGAAAAAATACAAATGTCAAATAAATATATGAAAAAATTTTCAGCATCATTGGTCATTCAAGAAATGCCAAATGAAACAAAACTGCACTCCAGAAAGAACAGATATTATCAAGAAATCAAGCAACAACAAATGCTGGAGGTATTGTGGGTAAAAAGGAACCCTGTTCCACTGTTGGCGGAAGTATAGACTGGTGCAACCACTGTAGATATCAGTGTGGAGATTCCTAAAAAAAAACTAGGATTAGAGTTCCCATTCCACTCAGCTGTTCTCTTTCTGGATATTTTTCCAAAAGAATTTAAAACATCATAACACAGCAATATATGTACACTCATGTTCATAGCAGCACAATTTGTAACAACTAAATCTTAGAAACAACCCAAATGCCCATCAACCAAGGAATGAATGAAGAAGATGTGGTAGGGCCAGGGATATAGCTGAGTGGCACAGCACCTGCCTGGCAAGACAAAGATTTATAGTTCAATCTCTGATACAAAAAAAAATGATGTGGTATTTTTATATGATGGAATACTACTCAGCTATAAAGAAAGATAAACTCAAGGCTTTTATAGGGAAATGAATGCAACTAGAAACATACTCAGAAGTGAAATAAATCAGACTTGCATATGTAAACATCATATTGTCTCCCTAGTATAATAAATTAAAAGAGTAAATAATATCCAAAAGGTACAAAAGGTATTATGAAGAGGAAAGAAACTGCTTAAAAGGAAAGAACTGGGATAGAGGAAAGAAAAAAAGGAGGAAGGGGAAAAATTTATATAGACACACCCAAGATAGCTAAGATAATTGTACTACTAATTCTATTAGTTCATTGAAAGGAACAGCTAGTGCTTATATGGTTTGGTCAATTTTGCATGCCTATATCTGGTAATCTGATCAACTATTTTGAAGATAACAATATGCAATATAATAACCATTGTTAATTTCCTATCATCTTGTTTTAAAATTCTGTACTATTTTTTAATTCTATTTTTAAAAAATAGTAATAATAACCTACAATACTCAACAGACCACTTAGGTGGGCGGTTTTTAGGTGCCTCCGGTGAGATCATCCCATGAAGAGCTTCCCCAGATAGCTTAGAAGACAGATTTCCAGCAAGTTTCACAAGTGAGCCCCACAGTAATCTCTACCATTGAGTGAGCCAGAACCACCCCTCACCAACAAGGCCTGGAGCATAGCCCTGATTTGGGGAATGGTGCTTTTTCTCTGGGTTCCTGCAGCTATTCTTATATTCCTTAGTGATCTCTTTACTTAGCAGCACATCCTTATTATATGATACCTGCTGGAAATGATTTTTTTAATTTGTTTGTTGTTGCTGAGGAAGACCTAGGACTTCAGAAATTCTAAGTATGCACTCTACCACTGAACTGTGTCCTCAGTCTATGATATTCCTTTATACAAAACCTTCACTGTTCAAATTGTCATGTAATCTCTCTCTCTTGGATGGATGCCGACAAGTTCATTTCTCAATAATTTATAAGTTTTAGTATATAATTATCTAAAATAGCTCACTCTATGTGATAGCTTTCTTCCTTTAGTATGCTGCTATCTTTATTCATATATTCATTTGATTATTCATTCAACAAATGTTAATTGAACTCCTATGCACTATGTGTTGGGGCTTTAAAATCTTGCTCTCCAAGAGCTTGTAATCCAAAACAAGATAAACCTGAATAGTGTGGACCACGTAGCATACCAAGATGAAATTTTTTTTCCCCAAATCTTCTCCCTGATTATCCTAAGTTCCTGTTTCCCATAACAACATCTCAGGAAGATCTTACAGCTTTCTGATCATTTCCAGACACTAAAATTCCATTTTTAAGCTCAAGTATGAATGTTTCTTCTCATCCCTCAGGTCAGGAATGACTCATAGCGAAAGGGTGAGAGGGGTGTGTGCTGTTTCTGCAGCAGCTTATTCCTCTGCCTCCTCTGTGCTGAGGTGGCAGGGTGAAGAAAGAACAAGGATCTCATATACTCATGCCCAATCTTTAAGGAAACACACTGGGCACTCCTTACTGTGAGATTCTCTGTGCTGAAGGTTTCTGACACAGAAGAGCCAGCACCAGCTAGGCCTTTTTCAGGTACCCTCTTAGCCCTTGGTAGAGTCCCTATGGCAGCTCCCACTTGGGTCCCTTTGCCTGGAATGCAGTCTTCTTGCCTCGGACTCCAGCAAGTACCATCATCTCTCTCCTGTTCCCTTGGCCCTGCTCTGGTGGGCCCAGGGCTCATCAATAAATCCTAAGTTACTGCCTGAGCACTAACTCATCTGAGTCATGAGACTCCAGACACGTATGTCTGCAGATACCTTCAGCCCTTGAAATTTATTCTACAGAGTTAAGGAAGAGCAGCAACCATGGGAAGGGATGAGAAAAGCTACTGCCCTCCCACCAGGCTGATGACCTGTGATTTTTTTTAACTTCATATTTTTTTTAGTTTATATTTGTCATACATATCAATCACAATCATCATAGGGAATTTGTACCTGTATATAATATACCTTAATTCTTCTTTTTCTTCCCCATTTCCCTCCCTTAGCGTCAACTCTTTTGTCCTTCCCCATTTACAAAAGCTGACAACCTGTAATTCTGAAACAAACCCTTCTATTCTCCCAATTCTTCATTTCAAAATTGAGACTGGCTTTTAGGTTATATGCGGAAGAACCAGCACTTGGAGATAATCACAGTTGGACAGTATGTGACACATACACTATCCACTGTATTACAACCTAAATGGGAGAGTGAAGCAGTAAAACACAGAAAAGGGGGATCTAGAATAAGAAGCAAAACCACCTGCGACCAGCGCACAGTTCCCAGGCACACGTGTGGAGGCAGCCATGCTGTCAAATGCACAAAATTTTCCAGGGAAGAAGTAAGGAAGAGGTGGCCCCTGCTAGTCACTTACCCCAGATGCCAGTGTTGGCCAAATTTCAGGGTTCTCCACCTAGACACTGCCCAGAGTCTAAAATAGTAACAGAAAGTGCTTCCCCGTTCATAGACCCTGCTCCCAGTGCAGGTCTAAAAACCAAATGATTCTGTCAAATACACAGAAGCTTTGGGGGGAAGTAACCAGGGTCATGGATACCACCATCACCTTCAACCAATGCCCCAGAAGAGTGGTTTTCCCACTGGGCCACCACCCAAAATCAGAGATATGAACAAGAAAGAGCTCCCTATTCACCAGCACCTCAAAAACCACAAACCAGATGGACATGTGGAGTATTGCAGCAGGGCCAAATTCTGTGACTGCTGGCAGCACAGTGAGATGTGCCAGACAGTCTGCACTCATGCTTTCATCTCTACAGCAGCAGGCCCTGGGGGAAACATGATCAAACAGTCTCATGGCTCTGAGTCAGGGCCACAAGCAGTGAGTAATAGACCAGACAGTCTTGGCTCAGGATTCTGTCTCCCTGGAACCTGGGACAGCAGGAAGCAAGTACCAGAGAGAAACACAAAGGTCTGTCACAGCAGGTACCCACAAATTCCAGCTAGGCAAGAAACAGCCTTGCCTAGCTGATATTGCCTCTCCTGGCCCCAAATTCTACTGCAGTCATGGGGGTCTAAGCCTGCTGAGAAATAGGAGCCAAGAGTTCCAGAGACAGACAGGACAGGTGGCTGGCTGGGACACCCGGCTGAGAACTACTTGAAGGAACAGCACAAATTCTCCTGTACTGATGCTGAGAACATTAGAGGTGTCTGAACACAGTGGACCAAAGACAGCAGCAGTACTGTCAAGAAAGCAAGAAATAACAAATTCGGGGAGGGGGGGCTGTAGGGGAAAAGGAACCTTCTCCACTGTTGGGAATACAGATTGGTGCAACCACTGTGGAAATTTAGTGTGGAGATTCCTCAAAAAACTAGGATTGGAGGCCCCATTCAATCCAGCTATTTTCCCTTTCTGGGTATCTTCCCAAAAGAATTAAAAACACCATACCACAGTGATATATGTGCACCCGTATTTATAGCAGCACAGTTTATAAATAACCAGATCTTGGAAACAACCTAAATGCCCATTGACTGAGGAATGGATAAAACAGATGTGGCATTTTTATACAATGGAGTACTATTCAGCTATAAAGAATGATAAACTGGAGACTTTCATAGGTAAATGGATGCTACTTGAGAACATATTCATTAGTGAATTAAGTAAAACATACATTTGTAAATATTGTATTGTTTCACTAGTGTGAGAAGCTGAAAGAAAAAACATGTGCATATGTATATTAAAAATAGTTAAGATAAAAAAACAAAGCAGCAGCACAAAAAAAATTGCACAGGAATATTTATCCCAACCAACAAGACAGGGCAGTTGCCCTCTTTTCTTACATTTAGCTTTTTTGCCCTTTTATCAGTATATAGTTTATTTTGTACAACAAGGTTTAATGTTTTTACATATGCATATATAGACACAGTATAGCTGTGTTGTTTGCTTTTACTGCATAATACTCTATCTTGTATTATCATATATTGCCACACTAACGGTTGATCTTTAAGAACAGCTACATGCCTTTGACTGATCAATAATTGGATACAATTTCCTTTTTCCCTCTTGAACTCCCACTTATAAACTCTTCCTTTCTCTATTCTCTTCAGTTCCCTCCAGACACCTGCTTCTATTCCTCTACTCTCCTCACCTTTTCCCTTTTAAATTTTATTATCAGCCACTATTTCTAATTTATTTTTCTCTCTGTTTTTCCTACCTCTACTCCCTTTCATCTATATACTTCTTTAAATATTCTGAATGTCATTAATGCTTAATTTTTTTTCTAAGCTACTAAATAATATTTCTCTTTCCCCAGCCCTCAGTTAGTGAAATAGTAGAGACTTTTCTTATCCGGTTCTTGAGTATCAGTCTACGGATAGCTTCTTAAGTTCTGGGGTCAAGGGGCCTTACTCTCTCCTTTCAGAGCACCACTAAACCTAGCACCCAATCCAGGTTGAAAGGAAACTCTCAGAGACACATCTATAACTCAGGGCACATCACAAAGAGAAAGCCATCTGTAAGAAACAGCCCTATGTGACAGTGGAAAAGATACTCTTCCCAATTGTGCTGCACACTTTGACACAGAAACACAACTGAAATGAGAAAATAATGGGGCAAGATGCCACCCAGTGGCTGACCTACCTACCAGTGCTAAAGTAGATGAAATTCTAGACAAAAAAATTTAAAAAGTTGATAGTAAAATGATCAGTGATCTCAAAGAGACAAATAAGCAGCTTTTTGAATTTAAAGATAATGCAGAATATAAAAGACCACTTCAGCTGGGAATAGTACTATAAACCAATAATTCCAACACTCAAGAGGCGGAAGCAGAGAACTTCTGGGTGTTCAAGGCCAGCCTGGATTACACAGCAAGACCTTGTTTCAAAAATAAATAAATACTTCAATAAATAAATAGGTGTTCTGAAAAAGAACCAAGGAAAAATCCTGTAAATGAAAATTTCAGCGAGTCAAATAAAAACATGAACTGAAAATCTAGGCAGTAAACAACATGAATCAGAAGAAAGACTATCAGGAGATGATGATGATGGAAGGAAATGCTAGAACACCCAGACAGGATTAAAGATGAATAAATACCACTGAACAGACTATACAAGAGTTTCTGGGTATATCTATAACTTAAGGCTCATTGGCCTAGAAGAAGCCATTGAAATATGAGGTATTATCTTTAAAAATGTATTCACTGAAATACTTGTGGAAATTTTCCAAACTCTGTGTTCTATTCAAGATACTCATGTAAAAGAGGCATTTAGAATCACAAATAAACATGATCAGAGAAGAATCTCTCCATGACACATCTTAGTCAAAATGCCAGAAACTCAAAACAAAATAAATTAAAAGCTGTTAGGAAGGCCAAAGCACTTATAAGCCAAGCCCATCCAGAAAAACAGTAGGTTTCTCAACAAAAACCTTAACAGACAGAAAAATTTGGAATAAAAGTTTTCATACATTGGAAGAAAATAATCACTGGGGGCTGGGGATTTAGGTCAGCGGCATAAGTGCCTGCTTTCCAAGCGCATGGTCATGAGTTCGATCCCTGGTACCAATAAAAAATCAAAAACAAACAAAAAAAAATCTGCACTCAAGAAAATAATCACCGGAGGCATGCATGCCTTCCCAAAGCAGACCTCCTTCCTGCCGGAGGAGCAGACCTCACCCGTGGTAGCCTTCCACCTTCCTGGCGTTTCTTAACGCAGTAAGCTGAAAGCCAGGAGCAGCCCCCTCTAAAGGCGAGGGGCACAGAGCCTCTGCCACTGGGCGGCCGCGGGCGCCCGGATAGTCCGCATTTTTCCAGAGGCTGACGCTGTCCTGCTCCTTGCGCTCATCTCCAGACCCTCTGTCTCCTGCGCTCTTAACGCCCCCGCTCCTCCCAGGACCCTTCTCCTAGGCTGCCTCCCTGCTTCAGTTTGCACTCCGGCTGCTTGGGCTCCTGAGACGCTGAGCTGTCGCTGTGGGGTGAGGAGTCACCTGCTACCTCTGTCCCCACCACCTGAGTGCTGTGGCGTACAGGAAGCGTTGGCCATGAGCCCCGTGATTCCGAGGCAGCGGGCTTCACCAGGTGGACACTCTGATACCACTGCTCCTGTCATCAGTGCCTACTCCATGGCCCTGGAGAAGTTTGCCACCATTTTCCACTGGGTTCTACATCTGAGATGTGAAGAAGAAAGAA
>PVJX010046649.1:0-12216 GCA_004027295.1 Dolichotis patagonum | reverse complement strand
CTCACCTGCCATTTCTTTCTGATGAATTGACCATTCCATTTCCAAAGTTCTGAAATGGCCAACAGACCACAGAAAGAATTCTCTTTAGACTCCTGTTTGAAACCAGCAGCTACAGAGATCTGCTGGCCTTGCTTCAGGGCCACCTCTTCTTTAATTTCAAATATTCCTTTATTAACTTTAAGGACATTCTTTTTCCATTCACTTCTTCAGATTTCATTAGTGCCTACATTTACCAAACCCTATATATACATAGTTTCTTTCAGACTGGGTCTCACTAGAGGTAACACAGGCTGGCGTCAAATTCTCAATCCTCCTGCCACATCCTCTCAACTGCTGGAATCAGGCATATGTCATCACACTTGGCTGTACTAGTTTATGTAACATCATTTATTCCTAACACAATCCTAGAGGGAAAGATCTGTATTATTCCTAATAGGATTTATAAAACTAAGGTTTATGGAAGTTAATATACCTGGGAATATACACATAGAAAGATAAGAGTTTGAACTCAAACCCAGATTTAATTCCAAAGCCTTTTTTTTTTTTTTTAACCTGTGCAGTGGTGGGAATGGAATCAAGAGACATGTTAGGCAACTGGTTTTTTTTTTTTTTTTTTTTGGTACCGGGGATCAAACTCACGACCTCACGCTTGCCAGGCAGGCGCTTAAGCCACTGAGCTAAATCCCTGGCCCTAGGCAACTGTTCTACTGCTGAGCTACATCCCTTAGCCAACATTCTTATCAATAATTTATACTGGAGATGTGCTCATGTCAACCTCAAACACCTTCCTAAAGAACACAAAACAGCTTTCAGTCATATAAAAGCTTTTTCTTTTTATTGGTACTGGGGATCAAACTCACAACCTCATGCTTGTCAGGCAGGTGCTTATGCTGCTGAGCTAAATCCCTGGCCCTATAAAAGATTTCTTTACAAGCAATACATCAACTTAGTATGGTGGCCTACACTTATATAATCCCAGCATTTGGGAGGCTGAGGCAGGAGGATCACAAGGAGTTCATTCAAGGCCAACTTGAACTATATAGTTGAGACCCTGTCTCAAAAACACAAACAAACAAAAAAAAGAGTATAAGCTTGTGCATACACAGCAAATGTCAGAAAGATTTAAATGTAAATTGAGTGTTTGGGGTTTTTCTGGGGGGATGGCTACTAGGGATTGAACCCAGGGCTTCCAATATGCTAGCAAGTGCCCTACCACTAAGCTACATTTTCAGCCCTGTTTGTTGATGCTGTTTAAATAATTAAAAATTGGGAACCTACTCAGGACCCCTTCTGTCTCTCTGACAGAAGCTTTCTTTCTTGAAATAAATTTATCCTGCTCTTAAAAAATTAAAACTTGGGACTGGGGATTTAGCTCAGCGGCATAAGCGCCTGCCTTGCAAGCAAGCGGTCATGAGTTTTTATCCCTGGTACCGGGAAAAAAAAAAAAAATTAAAACTTATCATCCATACAAGTGCCAAATAGGGTAATCAGATGGAAAATTTTCCTGCAGCCTGTTTTTGCTCCTCAGAAGCAACCACTTTCAAAGGGTTGGGGACGTAGGTCAGTGGTAGGGCACCTGCCTAGCATGTGCAACACTACAAAAACAAAACAAAACAAAACAAAACACCCCCAAAAACTTGCAGTATATGAAGGACCAGTGTTGGAAAATGTCAACAATAAAATTATTCTCACCAACTTTCTCTATTTTTAAAGGCCATAAATATAGACTATAAAGAAAGAGCAAGTGATGAAGCCCAACTCTAAGACCCTAAGACTTAAGAAGGAATCAGACTCCATAGCCGACATGTATAAATACAAGTCACTCCTAAGAGAAAAATAAATGTGTGGATATTAGATCCCAAAGCTCCATTTTATTAGCTTTCCTCATAGGGAAAAATCTTGTTCCCCTTCTCCAGGGAGTTAGATGTGCCTCTTCCACAGATCCCAGATTTTTCTTCTATCGGTACTTCCCATGACGATTAAAGTGTTTGTAGAGATAGCTGATACGTTTTTTAAGGTTGTGCAGGTCATCAATGAACATTCTATTTCCAACCATTTTCTTCTTTCGGATACATCGCTGTAACTCATTTCCCTTCCAACCTCGAAGCCATATGGGGCCCCTGATCAGGTCTTTGGGGTGCTTTTCAAAGTTTCCTGTGTAATGTGAAGAAAAACCGTATTACTTCCAAGACAAAAGAATTCAGCCTGGACCAGCTAAGTCTTCAGCCCACAGTTGTGTCTTCCTGAGCAGCACTTACAGATAAAACACATTATAGTGTCAAGAGCACAGACTTCAGAGGCAGAATGGTTGGGGTTCAAATTCTGACACTATTTACTAGCTTTGAAAAATTAACCTCTCGCTTCCTCAGTTTCCTTACCTGCAAAGTGAAAAGGTTATTATAAGAATTAAAACGAAGACTGGGGATTTAGCTCAGTGGCTTAAGTGCCTGCCTGGCAAGCGCAAGGTCGTGAGTTCGATCCCCAGTACCAAAAAAAAAAAAAAAAGAATTAAAACGATTGATATCTGTGGGCACTCAAAACGTAACAGTCACACAACTGTTTGCTTTTACTACTGAGCACAGAACCGTTCCCTAACCAGGTGAAAAAGACAGTCGCTATGGCGTTAACAGCCCATCTGAAATTTACACCACGCAAGAATCAAGTCTTACCCAGGATCCCGATGTTGTCGTATACTCCGAACATGGCCCTCTTCTCGTTCCAACGATCAACCACTTTGGGAGGCGGCAGAGTGAGCCTTATACGGGACAATCCAGGAACACCTAGAGAGGGAGAAGAGATGGAATGACTCTGAGCTGCTTACCAAGAAGCAGTTCTCAGGCACTGTATCTACAGAAAAGCACTTACCCAGTGAGAAGTTTCTGCCAGCCAAGGTCACCAAGCCGCACAGGCCCCTACCAGCCCTCCAAGAGAGAGCCCCTGACATTGCTCTAGCCTAGTCCTATGAACAGCACATCAAATGAGTCCTAGAAAGTGGATCAGGAGTGGTCTACAAGGAGATAAAAGCGCGAACCGTCCCTGTAGCCCTTACACCGGTTTTAGCATGGGGGAAGCCATCTTGGACCTTACCCAGGTAGCTTTGAGCGTAGGCCCCGCCCCCAAATTCCGGCCGACCGAGGCGTAGTCAACCCGCCCACCCTAAACGCTTCCGGTCTGCACACCGGAAGTTTTGGAGCCCTAGAAAAGCTGGGCGCGTCCGTGGTCGCTGTAAGGGCTTCCCAAAACGGAAATTCAAAGAAAATTCACCCTTCCTCGCCCCCTCGGATTTCCCTCACCGGTGAGGGAGATGAAGGGTCAGCGTCTGGAAGGCAGAGTTTCTGAGTATTCAAAGAACAAGCTCTTTTGTCTGCCACACGACAGTAGTGCGCTGTTTTTTTACTCCCATTTTGCAAGGGAGAGATTTTGAGGTTCAGTGACGTGCTGTACGACACTAAGCGGAGATGGGAGGAACTGGATTAGAGCACAAGCCTTCTGACCTCCAGCCTGGACTTGCCTCCTGTTCTGGGGGTACCTGAGTGGATCACTGTCCCAGGGGCAGAGCCAACTGCTCGGCCAGATACGAGACAGCTCTGGCCCGGATTGCTAGAGCCTCGCCTTGTTTGCCCGGGGCTAAGGAACCGGAGGTACAGGAGGCGCTTAGTAGGTGCGGGGGTTTGGGAGCCTGGGTTGAGATTCCGCCTCTTGCTGAGAAGGGTTCCCGTGCTGTGATTGGCTGATCGCTTCAGCGAGTGACTCGATTGGCCCCTTGGCAGCCGTTGGAATTTGAACTGAATGTTGGTGGTTTAACCCGCGCGGCGCTTGTCTCAGAGGTGGGCTTTGGTCTCAGCCTGCCGCGGATTGGCCGATTTTTCTGCTAACGTCAAAACAGTCTCGCTGATAGGTTCGTATTGTGCACTCGTTCTCTGCCCCGTTCCATTTTCAGCGGGATCCCAGCTTCTGAGGAGGTGCAGAGGTGTTCGGCTGAGGTGTGCTATTTGAGTGAAGGGCTGACAATATGGGGTACAAGCCATTGGACGCGGTCTTAGCAGTATGCAGCCGCAAAGGAGGTCTATTGGGTATATTCTTGAGGTGCGGTGTGGTAGAATCTGTAAGTCTAACAGCTCCGGAACGGAATGAGTACACTCATTCGGGCAAATCACCTAACCCTGAATTCCTCATCTGTAAATTGGGTTGTGGTATTTACCATATTATGCAGTCTATGGGACTGAGACGAGAATTAGATCAGATATGGTATATTCAGATAGCCTAACAATCTGACCCAGAATGAATAAATAATATTAATGCCCTCCATTCTGGAATCAGGAAACCCATCAGCCCAGGACAGGCTACTGCTCTGGCCTCAGGTGAGACGTTCTCCACACTGAACCTCAGACACTGATGTGTTGTTGCCTTACAGTTCTTTAACATTTTACAACCCTGTTGACCGTCTGCTCCTCAGCACCTTTGTGATCAGAGATTAGTGACCTTGTTTTACTGATGAAACCGAAGGGGTTAAGTGACCTGACCAAGTAGCAGAGTTATGACAACAGTTTGATTCTAGTTTAGGGTTGATATCACATCTTCTAAGATAATGTCATCAGCTTTTAAGATTAAAATCACATTGGAAGTGGGGCAATAATGGAGTCAGATGAAATGAGAGATCTTAGATTAGTGCCTAACTGTTTTGCTGTTTGGTTTCTAGTCGGTGAACCGGTGGGAGAAAGATGTCTCCCCAGCTGTACGAGTTCCATCTGCCTTTATCCCCAGAGGAGCTGCTGAAAAGTGGAGGTGTTAACCAGTATGTTGTACAAGAAGTAGTGCCCGTTAGACATCTGCCATCCCAGCTTAAAGGTAAGACTCCACAGTAACCATGTAGCATTTCAAAACAACCATGCCATGTGTAATTACATTGCTGCTTCTGTTCCATTACACTGAAACACCTATAGGGCAAGGAACATGTCTTTCTTGTTCCCCCTTTTTTTCCCTAACATGGAATAGTATTCATGGCAAAGAATATACTCGATCCCTGCCTTCTGTGGGTTGTTTAATAAAAAGTCTTGGTGAACATGAGTAATCTTTGGGAGATACTTACTTTTGCTGTCTACTCTAACCGTATACTAAAATAAAGTCCTGATAAATTTAAGAGATACAGGAAAAGGTAGCTTTCTTAATGTTTCAGACCTGACCTGGCCTTTTCTTAGGTAATATTTTTTTAGAATCTAGATATCTGGGCCAGGGACATAGGTCAGCGGTGTAATGCCTGCCTGGAAAGGTCTTGAGTTCAATTCCCAGTACCAAAAAAAGAATCCAGGTATCTTATTTCTAAGATATGCATTAATTGAAAAACATGCACAGTTGCAACACCATACAAAATAGTCATGCAGCACCTAACAAAGAGGATAAAGATGTGTGTGTTCTGAGAAGCTCATGGTCAAGTGATTTTTTTCACTTTATATTATGGAGTATGATTGCACAAACTGGTTGATAAAGCCTATACATCAGGTTCTGTGGAACACACTCTAAGACTGCGGATATAGAGCAGGAATAGAATGCTTGTCTAACATGCATGGGGCTCTGATTCAATCCCCAGCACTGAAAATAAGAAGAAGAATACACTCAAAAATAATAGTAACAGTCATTTATTATCAGGTAGTATATACTGTGCCTAATTGTATGTGCTATACTTTTATAGGCTTGCAATATAGTAGGTTTTCTTACATCAGTGTCATTATAAACACATGAGTAACAGACTGTGCAACAGTGTTACAGTGGCTACAACCTAGCTAGGGGATATCAATTTTAAAGCTCCATTGTATTGTAATCTTATGGAACCACCCTCATGTGTATGGTCCTTCAGGTACTGAAAAAACATGATGTGGCACAGGACTGTAGGTATAGTGCAGGTACCTTCTGAAAACTAATTGTCCTAAAACAACTTATGCATTACTAATGAGACCCCTATAATGCCAGAACTTCTTGGAATCAGTTTGTATCTGATTTCTTTGGAGGAGTTTGTGTACACTAAAGGCTCTGTAACAGGCTGCCTGGTTTTGAATTCTGATTCTACTATTTGAACCTTGGAAAAGTTACTTAATTCTCTCTGTGTCTCAGTTTCCTCATCTGTAAACACAGGGATAAGTATATAAGGAGAAAGTCAGTGCAGCAGCCAGTAATATACTTTTGCCTCTCTCCTTTTGGCCCTTGCACCACAGGGGTCAGGTGGCACCTTCTGGCTCTGATGTCCAGAGTAGGACAAGGCACTTCCCTTTTGTGCTTTTGAAAGCCTCCCAACAGATTCAGCCAGAAGGAGACTATGTGCTTATTCCTCTGATTCCTGGGAAGGAAAATGGAATTAGCCAGATTAGCTAACCTGATCAAGGTTATCGCCAAGGAGCCTCCCTAATCCTAAACTTATCATCATCAGGTAAGCAAAGAAGAAAGTAGTGTGGAGGCTGACAGGTGGCTAGTACCATATGTGTTTGTAGATGTACTTTTCTGTCTGTATTGTGTGGCTGTATGCATTACCAGCAGTGTGGGCTGTATGCTAGCAAGCTGTTATCAGTTATTACAACACATCACATGGCCATCCTTGGTTTGGTTTGGTTTTGTGTGCTGGCAGTTGAACCCAGGGCCTTGTACCTGTTAAGCAAGCAGCCTACCACTAAGCTGTATCCCAGGTCTTTTTTTATTTTATTTTGAGATACAGGCTCACTAAATAGCTCAGTCTGGCTTCAAACTTGTGATCTTCCTACTTCAGCTTTCTTTCTTTTTTTTTTTTTTTTTGGTGCCAGGGATCGAACTCACCATTTCGCACTTGCAAGGCAGGCACTTATGGTGCTGAGCTAAATCCCTGGTCTGCTGCCTCAGCTTTCTAAGAAGCTGGGATTAAGGCATGTCCCCATACCTGCCTAAAACTATATTTTAAGATTCCCAGGTTATTCAATTTGGTAAGCACTGATCTCTAAATCCTTGTGGGTTATGGTGAAGACTTTAGTTTCAGTGTGAGCAAGAAATCCATGGAGTTTTGAGCAGGGAGGTAACATCATGTTTTAAAAGGATCACTTTCACTGGGTGTGGTGACACACACGCCTATTATCTCAGCACTTGAGAGCCTAAGGCTGGAAAATCACGGAAGATTAAGGTCAGTTTGGTCTGTATAGCAAGACCATGTTTTAAAAAAAAAAACAAACCAAAAAAAAGAGACAAGGAATGTTTTTTAAAACAGAAAGGAGAAAAAAGGGCCAGTAATATAGCTCAGCAGCATAAGCACCTGTCTGGCAAGCGCAAGGTGGTACCAAAAAGAAAAAAAAGTAGAGGAGAGGTTACCTGCAAATTAATTACTAGAATTAAGGATGTGTTGGTGTCTGATAACCTTGACAAAAACTGCTTCAGAGAAGAAATGGGTACAAACGCTTATGGGGAATACATTTACAGGAAAATGGAAAGAAGGATTAGAGACAATAAGTTTGATGAGACTGTCTCAAAACAAAACAGATGAGGATGGGCCTCAATGCCAAGGCCCTGAGAAATGTTCAATTCCTAGTACTACCAAAAAAAAAAAAAAAAAAAAAAAAGACAGGTTGCAGTACAGCATAGTGTGTTCCTGTATCTCAGCTACTTGGGAGGATCAAAAGATCAAGGCCAACCTAGACAATTTAGCAAGACTCTGTCTCAAATTTTTAAAAAGGCTGTGGATTTAGCTCAATGGCGTAAGTGCCTGCCTGGCAAGTGCAAGGTCATGAGTTCAATTCCTGGTTCAAAAAAAAAAATTTTTTTTAAAGACCTGGAAGTATAGGTCAGTACTAGAGAACTTGCCTGGTATTCATGTCACCCTGGCTGGGTTCAACCCCCAGTAACACCAAGAACAAAGAGGCAGTTGATACACCATCCTTTAGTAAGAGAGGATGTAGTCTTGTGTGCAGAGGTAAGAGATGGATTTTTTGGAATAAGGTTTATGTGCAGTGGCAAAAAGACCAAGGCTGGCACAGAGATGCAGGTGGTGCAGTGCTATGGACTGGGAACAGTGGAGAGTTCTGTCATGTGCTCCTGTTTCTGCGGTGAGGGAAAAAGGAGCCCTCACCTGAGCGTGGACTAGGTGGATGTCTCCATGGTAGAAGCAGAGGAAAGTTGTGAAATGACAATCAAGACAGAAGCAAATAGTCCCAAGAGTAGAGACTTGTTTGTTTATTTTGTTTGTTTTGTGGTACTGGGAATGGAACCCAGGACCTGTGCCCTAAACAACATTCCTTGCCCATTTTTTATTTTTGTTTTTGAGACACAGCCTTGCTAAGTTGCTGAATTGCCTACTCTGGGTTTGATTTTGTTATCCTCCTGCCTCAGCGTCCCAAAGTACTGGGATTACAGACAGGATTGTGTCACAGTGAGACCCTGTCTCTAAAAAAGTCAGGATCATGAAAGACAAAGATGGCAGAAAACTAAAGAAACATGACAATTCAATGCAATGTGGATAGAATTTAGCAAAAAATCCTCTTTCCCTTCAAACTGATGAGTTTCTTTCATCTCTGTAGCATTCCAGGCTGCCTTCCGAGCTCAGGGGCCCTTGGCTATACTAGAACACTTCGATACTATCTACAGCATTTTACAGTAAGTAAAATACCCAGCTAGTACCTTACACAGAACTGGTAGCCCAAATTTGCATGTTAGTCCTGAAATCCCAACGTATAGATTCACTGATAAATGGTTCTGGATGCCAATATTTCTCCTTATGAGCGTTTATCCAACTCATCACCATGTTTATTCAGTTCACATGTATTTGCAAACATTAGATCCTTTCAGTTAGCTCTGATCTGTTGGAATGGGTTCTGTAGGTTCCTGTCTCACCCCCACACTTTCTTTCCCTCATAGTCACTTTCGAAGTATAGATCCTGGACTCAAGGAAGACGCTCTGGAATTCCTGATAAAAGGTATTGATGGGTCAGGGAGTTGGGGATGGAAAGTGTTGTTTGTGTGTTTGTCCTGTCTCCTGTATTTTATCAGCCACATGATGATACCAAGGCTGTTGTGATTCAGTCGGTCTGAGTAAGCCCGGGAACCCCAGACCTGTTATGGTCTGTAATCTTGGTGGGTGATACAGAGTTATGTGTATCCACTGTAAGGCCAGACCAACAAAAACTTTTTCCTACTTTCAAACCACTTCTCTTTCGTAGGGGTGATTCTTCCAGTTGCCAGGGAGAAATTGTGCTAACTGGAGTGAGAGTAGGAACAGGGCCTGTTCCACATTTCGATGGGGGTCGAGGGTCTCCAAGGACTTAGCTCTGTTATGGCCACTGAGAGATGAAACATAGATCTTTGGTAATCTGATGGCTGCACTGCTGGATGTCCTGAGATTGGGTTGTATAAAGAAAGTGAATTAAACCAACTCCCAAATTCTGCCTCTTACAGTGGTATCCCGCCACTCCCAGGAGCTTCCAACCATCCTAGATGATGCAACCCTGAGTGTGTCAGATAGAAGTGCCCACCTCAATGCCCTCAAGATGAACTGCTATGCCTTGATTCGCCTCTTGGAATCCTTTGAGACGATGGCCAGCCAGACAAGCCTCATGGACCTGGACGTGGGCAGGAAGGTAATTTAGAGTTCCTGGCTAACTGTACAAGGGGAAGAAAGGAATTGGTGGGAAAGAAGGGAATCCAGTGATTCTGAGAACAGTGCTGTCCTCATTCAGGTTTAGAAGGAAGTACTAAAGTGTCACATTCCCTTTCCTGTGAGTTCTTTTTCTACATTTCAGAGCTTACATCTTCAACCTGTCTTGAACTGGATAGTTTGGGCACACAGATTGGCAGATCCTGACCCACTGTTTATTGTTTCTTTCTCAGAATAAGAAATCCCAGAGCAAAGCAGCCCATGACTTTGACTGGGAAGGAGAGAGACAACCAATTCTTCAACTCTTAACACAGCTCCTCCAGTTGGACATACGTCACCTGTGGAATCACTCTGTAATTGAAGAGGAATTTGTCAGGTGAGTAATTACCATGACTACAGATAATACAGAGCTAAAGGCAGGCATGGTAGCACATACCTATAATCTCAGACCTGAGGAAGTTAAGCAGAAGGATAGCAACTTTGAGCCCAGCCTAGGCAACCTAGCAAGATCTAGTCTCAAAATTTAAGAAAAAAGGGCTGGGGAGCTGGGCTTAGGGGTGCATGGCTTATAATCCCAGCACTCTGAGAGGCTGAGGCAGGAGGATCGAAAATGCAAGCAAGCCTGGGAAACTTAGTGACTTCGCAAGACCCTGATTCAAGAAAAAGACTGGTGGGGCTGGTACTATAGCTCGGTACAAAGGTGTCCTGAGCTTAACCCCTAGCACCAACACAAAACACCAAACCTGAGCCATGAGGAACAGAAGCTTCGTTTCTTAAATAAGCCTTCAAAATACTTGACTTAATGCCTCAGTTTTGTCTGTGATGCATAGAAGTATAATAGCATGAAAGGAGATAATGGAATAGAAGAACCTGATGTTACTTTCTCATCTCTAATGTCCATTGATATATTCATGAAAAATGTTTCTAAGAGTCTCCTAAGTATAGTGAGCATCACTAGAGATTCTGGAAACAAAGTTTTTGCCCTTTTGGAGATTATATTATAAAGTAGGAGACAATTTTTAAAATAAGTAAAATGTGGACTGTCTTTAATGTTTTATTACTGTGTAGCAAAATAGGAGGAATGAGAAGTTTGGTGGAAAGGGGTTGTGATAAATTAGCTGTTTGAGCCAGATCTCTTTGAGATGTGACATGTGAACACAGAGGCACAGTGTGGGACTGAGCACTGTAAGACTGTCTGGAGGGCCAAATGTGGTGATGCACACCTGTAATCCCAGAGTTCTGGGACACTGAAGCAGGAGGGTTGTAAGTTCAAGCTCAGCCTGAGCAATTTAGTGATTTAGCAAGACACTGTCTCAAAATAAAAAACGACTGGAGTGTAGGTCAATGTGAAGGCCCTAGGTTTCAGTCCCTGAGACAGACAGACAGACAGACAGACAGAGCGAGCAGAGAGGGGGTATGTCCAGCATATACAGTCCTAGCAGTGAGGCCCAAGAGACTGCAGCTGAGAGAGGTTGAGCAAGGTAGGCTGTGAGGTCAAGGGAACAGTGAGGAGCCAAAGTAGAGCATCATAACCCATCACAGTGACTTCAGCACATGCTCTTGAGTGCCACAGGGTAACCCCCAAGCAGGGCAATGGGGTCATCTGACTCCTACTTCATAGGATCATCCTGGCTCCTGAGTGACTTTGGAAGGAATGGGGCAAATAAGAGTTCAGTTATAAAGCTATTCCAAAACTCAAGGCCTTGGAATAGCAGTACAGATGGGCAAGGGCTGATTCTGTACTTTTTTTCTTGAGAGAGAACTTGCAGGATTTGCTGGCATAACAGATGAGGGGTGCAGTTAAGGGTAACTCCTAGGGGCTTACCCTAAGCATCTGGGAGAATAGGCTTGTGATAACTTACTATGGTGAAGGCTGTGGGTACAAGTTCAGAGTTTTATTTTAGACTTAACAAGTTTGAGCTGTCAGATTTGGCTACTGCATGTACAGATCAGGAGTTTGGGAGAACGGTCTGGGCTACAGAGAAACATTTGGGAGAATATGATATTTAAAGCTATAAGACTGGCTGGATATGAGGACACACTCCTGGAATCCCAGCACTCGGGAGGCTGAGGCAAGAGGATTGTCACAAGTTTGAGGCCAGCCTGGGATACATACTTGAAGGCCAGCCTGAACTACATAGCAAGATTGTGTCTCAAAAAAAAAAAAGTTATGACACGGAATAGATCACTAAATCAGTGAGTGTACTGGAAGAGAGCAGTACCCAGGACCCTCCAGTGCTAAGAGGGCGAGCTGAGGAGGACATGGCCAAAGAAAAGTGAAAAGGAAGTCTGGCATCCTGGGAGCCAGATGAATTCCGTATTGAAAAGGACAAAGTAAATGATCAACTGCTGCTGAAAAGTCTATTACTATAAGGGCTGACCATTGTATCTTACAGTGAGAAGGCATGGGTGGCTTTTTCTTTCATTATATTATCCAGTTGTTTGTAAACATGAAAACCGGTTGAAAAGAAGAAGTACCTTTTTGTTCAAAGTGATCTTAGCTTGCTTTGCCTTGTCTAAGTTCAACACACATGAAAGTATGGACAGCTGTTTTGAGGAGAATGTGAGACATTATGACAGCCATTCATGGCTTCCCTAATGTCTGGTCTTGAAGACCT
>PVJX010046648.1:0-12208 GCA_004027295.1 Dolichotis patagonum | reverse complement strand
AGCATCAAGTCTAAGAGTATAGGCAACTACACTGAAGATGACAAGATTCACTAAGATACCCACTCTGGTTTGATTATTACTTGCTTTTGAAGTCTTATAATGTCTCCAATGCTTCGTTTTTATTAATGTTGTTATACACTGCTGAGACACCATGGTAACCATTGTAGATCACCTTGTATTGCGGTTTTATGTGACTTTTTAGCCTCATGCTTTTCTAGGAATTGTTTTGTTTTATCTTGCTTTGTTTTGTTTTTCCTGCTAATACAGAAATGATAGATATACATGTAGAGACTCATGCATGTGTAGAGCTTATAAACAGTTTACAAGAACCAACTATATAACACATGTTGAAATGAACAACTACTTTGAAGAAAAAGAGATACTATAGTACCCAGTGCTGATTCCATAATGTCATGATGTGAAGTCCAGCAAAACTATCACTTTTTGTTCAAAGTGATCTTAGCTTGCTTTGCCTTGTCTAAGTTCAACACACATTAAGGTATGGACAGCTGTTTTGAGGCAAATGAGAGACACTATGACAGCCATTCTTGGTTTCCGTAATGTCTGGTCTTGAAGACCTGAAATGCCCTCCTCATCCTGTTCAGATCAATTCCATACTAGGTTGCTTCATGTGAATTCCCTATATGTGACAATATGGACAACTATTTGGAAGAAAACAAGAGTCAATATGATAGAGAGTGAATATCTCTGATTGTCTAGTTTTGAAATTTTTGTCTCTTACATTCCTTTCTTGTGATCCGCTTTGGTCTGTTTTGTTGTGTTTAATTCTACCCTTTTGATATACTTGCATGTATATTTGAGTGGGTAAGATGGATGACCATATTGCTGTTTTTGTCGATTGTGGAGCAGAACTGTTAACAGCCTCACTGTTTGAATGTCTACATGTTTTAACTTCGTAAATTGAACAACTATTTCCAAGAAGTCAGTATGTAATTTGTCAAGCAATAATTTCTTAGGTTTTTTTGTTGTTGTTCTTTTCCTTTTTTCCTTGGAATACTGTATTGTTGCTACCCTTTATTCTGTTTTGTTTTGTTTGGTTTTGTTTTTTTCTCTTTAAATAAAATTATTTTAAAAATAAAAATAAATAAAAAAATAAAAAAATTATGTTCTAGGAAAATAAAATTCTAGCAGTTGAAAGTTCAAGGGTTTTTTGACCCTTGAATCAAGCTCGTGACCTCACGCTTGCCAGACAGGTGCTATACCGCTGAGCTATATACCCAGCTCGAAAGTTCAAGTTCTAAGAGATTATCATACTATTAAAAGTAAATTTCTTAGATGTACAGTCCTAAATACTGATAACAATAGCTTTTTTGCAATATATATGCATACATACTTGACTTTTATATGTCAATATTATATCAATACTGTATCCTACATCTATGATAAACTCACTCGTTGGTTCTAGTACTTTTTCTGTAGACCCCATGAGATTTCTTTACAAAATTACATCATCTGCAAGTAAAGATATTTTACTACTTTTGTTCTTGATACGTAAGATTTTTCTTCTAACCCTGTTGCTCTGGCCAGACCTCCAGGACAATGCCAAGTAGGGCAGCAAGAATACACTTGCCTGCTTTGATCCCAGCCTTCGGGGAAAGCATTCAGTCTTCCAGTATTAAGTACAACATTGGCAGTTTTTTGTTGTGTTTTCCAGGCAACCTACACTGTTTTGAGACTTCATCCATTCCCAGTCTCCTGAGAATATTTACCATGAAAAGTTGTTGGATTTTGTCAAATATGTTCTCTGGATCTACTGAAAAGAAAGCATGGTTTTTCGATGTGGTGAATCATATTGACTAATTTTTTTCTGTTTTATTTGCAAAACAATAAAACCAAGGAAAGTAAAACAGAAGAAAATCAATAAAAAATAAACCAGTATAAATGATACAGGACTTCAAAAGCTTACAAAACCAACAATAGTTACCATAATGCCTTTTGTTGAAAAGCTTCAAAATAGCTGCAGATACTTTTGGACACAGTAAAAATCAATAGAATAGAAACAATAAAACCAAAATAGTGAATGCAATAAAGGACTTCAAAACAGGCCACTAATAATCCCAAAATGGCTACCATAATATGTCTTGCTCTCTTTCACATAGCTACTCATGCCATCAGATTTAACATAATCAAACAAAACAAAAGAGAATAAAACCCAACCCAACAACAAAAAGAGATACGGTTTCCCTACTGGGATCCCTTCCTGGTGAGGCCTGGATCTCTCCTCCCACAGTCCAGGAATGGCGCAGATGCATGGAGACAGGCTTGGGTGTGGCTGTCCCCACTCCCGCAACAGCTAGGTGATCCGGCCCGCGGATCAGTCCGTGGGTCTCACCTGGAGGGGGAACGGGGATGGTGGGCAGGGCAAGAGGAAAGAGAGACAGAGACAAGTTGAGCAGTTCCAATCAAGTCTCATTTATTGAGGAAGCGAACATGGTTTATATAGGGTGAGGGCAGGAAATTGTCGTCATCAGGCAGAGATGTTGTGGAGAGACCGGATAGGTCGCAGTCATGTCTGGCCAGGCAGAGAGGATCATGGGTAATGTAGGCAGACGCACCAAATGCCCACAGGAGGGCGGGATGGGGCGGCAGCAGTGAGGCTATCACACCGCTCCCTACACTAGGGCATGGCGCTGATTTCCAGGCAAGGATCCCCTCCTGGTGAGGCCCCTGGCTCTCTCCTTTCACTTGATTTTTTGAATGTTAAACCAATTTTAGAATCTTGGGATAAAAATCTAGTCATGATTTACTATTCTTTTTATAGACTTGATTTGCTAAAATTTTGTTAATATTTATTGTTTATAAGGAATATTGGTCTATGGTTTCCTTCAAATACTTTTATCTTTTACTATTAATATTTTCTTGGGGAAGGGGTTGTGTAGCTTTCCATAAAATTCATTTATCCTTTTATTATCTGTAGAATTGTAGGATAATGTCACCTTGCTCATTCCTGAACTGGAGGTTTGTGTCTCTTTTTTCCTGTTCAGTCTAATTGTTTATCGGCTTATAAAAACTAGCACTATTAATTTTTTTTCAGTTTCATTGCTGTTCTGTATTGTTTTCTTTCACTAGTTTATTACAATCTTTCTTGAGCTTGCTTTGTCTCTTACACTGGAAGCTGAGGTCATTGATTCGAGAGATTTCTTCCTTCCTAACATAGCGTAATGCTACACAGTTCCCTTTCGGTACTGATCTGGCTCCACCACCACCACCACTGCCCAGACTTTCAGAGCGAGTTCAGTTCTGTCTTCTTGTGTGGTGTCAGTCAGGTGCTGTCACAAGAGAAGACACGGAGGTTTGTTACACTCACAGGTCCTAGAAACGTGGGTCATGTCGCATCACGCCAAGCCACATGGGAAAGCCAGAGGGTACTCAGCCTGCAGGAGGGGAAAGCTCAGCCCAGAGTTTCCACTGGGATTCCTTTGGTAAAGGTGCCACGGTTCAGGATAAACATTTAGGGCTTGGCTGTGTGATTAATTCCAACGCTGCTACGTGAGTGGTCCACAGAAGCCTGACACGTGGCACTGGGATGTTAAAGCAGAACCATGCCGCTTCCTGGGGTTCTCGTGTCAGAGGTGTGCTCTGTGCTGGGGTCAAAGGCATGCTCCTGACCGGGCTGGCACCATCTCAAAGAACCGGCCAGCCCCAGGAGGGGTGGGCTGGCACCAGGAGGAAAGGTGGTAGGAAGTCAACCCTCACACAGCAAATACAAAAATATAGCCTCACTTTCTCTTAGTTCAAACATTAATTTCCTTTTTGACTGATTTTTAAAATTTAGAATGGTACTAGTTAGTCTACAGTAGGGGTCTCCTAAGAAGCAGAACTAAGCTAAGGGGAGGGGGTGGCCTATCACAAGAGGAGCCCTGCAGTTCACCATCCACAAGCTGGAGCCTCGGGGGAGTGGTGCTGTGGCCCCAGTGAAGCCGGGAAGGCCCAGGAACCACATGGCCAATGGTGAAGACCGGGAAGACTCCCAAGGCTCCTGCACCGCCAGCACCAACATCAGAGAGCAAACACTGCCCCAGCTCAGAGACTGGCCCTCTTCCGTCTCTGCATTCTACCCAGGCCCTGGACATGAAGGGTGACACCTGTCCAGGTCAGTCGGGGTCCTGTCCAGGTACTTTGCTGACTCAGAAGCTAATCAGTCATAAACACCAAGACTCTCCCACTAGGAATGCTTTACAGGTAACATATTACATTAATTGTCCCATTTCTAAAACTTGGGGGTTTCCCAGAGATACCTCTATTACTAATTTTTAATTCCACTGTGACCAGAACATAGCTTGTTTGACCTGAGTCATTTTGAATTTACTGCACTTGTTATATGACCAGAAATTGATCTTATCTTGGTAAACAATCTGTATTTGAAAAAATTATTATTCGGCTGCTACTGGGTGGAATATTCCCTAAATGTCAACTAGGTCACCTTGGTTGACAGTATTGCACAAAAGTCTTCAATATTTTTACTGATTTTTGTCAAACTATTCTAGAAATCTACACAAAAAATTTCTATAACTTAAGTGAATTTAGCACGAATTTATTGATCAGTATTGATACATGAAAATCAATTGCATATTTATATCCTAGAAACAAACACATGGAAATTTAGAGGAAGGAGGAACTTGCTACATAGTAAAATAAATAAATAAATAAAATTCAGACTTAGACTTTCTTTGAAAGGATTACTGCGAGGTGGGTAAAGTTCAGGGGTCTAGGGAAAGGGAGAATCTTAACAAGCTTGCAGTAATCTATTTCTAAAACTAAGGATGTTCCTACTTTTGGGTTGTTTTTTGCAGTGCTGCAGGTGGAACCCAGAGCTCTGCACATACTAGGCAAACGTACCGCTGAGCTACACTCCTAGCCCACAGACATCCCTGAGAGAATCATAGGACTCAGGTAAAATAAAACATGGTTGGCAGGCGAGAAAGCACCCAGCGTAAGGGCAAAAACTGTGACAACACAGGATGTGTGTGGTATTATTTGCACATCTCGAGTGCAAGGTGTAACAGGTGACACTAAAAACAACGGCTGAAATCATCTGAACACCCACGTGCCAGCCCATCAGGGACAGGCCAGGCAAGGCCGCGGGGCTGCGGTGCCTCCGCACAGCTGCGGGTCCAGCGGCCCCGAGCCCTCTTCTAGTTGGGCCGCCCCTGCCAACTCCTAAGGCTGGCAGCAACTGCTGCTCAGACTTGGAACCCGTCCGTAGGTCGGCTCAGAGAACGGGAATGTGGGTCTTGCTTAAAACCCTAACAACCCTGGTGGGGCTTGTGGCTGTTTCCTAGAGCAACAGTCTCTGGGTGCTGGTGCCCACCGTGCAGAAATGGGCTGCTGGAGAGCAGCGTTCGGGCTGGAAGCCTGCCAATTCCGGAGCTGTCTCAGTGCAGACTTCCGCCCTGACTGGAGGGAGCAGCCTTCTCACAACAGCCACGTGGCCAGGCACACGCCTGCCCTTCCCTGAGCAATCCCCCCTCCCTGACTGTCTGAAACACCTTTCCTTCCATTGGAGGAAGCTCAAAGACACCATCAAGGAAAAAGGAACTATTAGAAGAGGGACTAGCCTCTTGACAAAATCTAAATGGTATTTCTCAGGAGAAATATGAGATGGTTCCCTCAGAGATAAGCCACCAGGAGCTGGGTGCAGTGGCTTTCTGAGGAGGTGATGGCTTTTAAGTGACCCAGAGGGCCTCCATGTTGGGGACTAGTTTGTAAGGAACAGGAAAAGAAGGAAGCTGGAGGGGCAGGTGTGCCAATTTGAATCCACCAAAACTGTGAACAGGGACCAGTGCCAAGGGTGCAAGCAACCCCCACCCGGACCCCCGTCTCCGAGGCCTCAAGACTGTCCCCGTGCTCACCTTCATCCTGCTGCATGGCCTGCTGCACAGCGACACCGTGACGGGATGGTCACACAGACACAGCCCAAACCCTCAACAGGCTTAAAACCACTGAACCGCACTGGGCCAAGTGTTTCATTTCTGTTTATTCAGTAGAACATCAAGACAAATATGCCTTAAATGGCACAACTTTTTCTATACAGGAATGACCTACTCTCTTTAAAGTCCGAAAATCCAAAAAATAGTCTCCTTTCATTTTTGAAGCCCTGGGTGATCCACCAGACCTCTCAGGAGGTTTGCTTACAGTCAAGACAGGTGCGTGGACCAGCGCAGGCCAGGCAGTGGGAAGCACAGAGGTGCGGAAGAGAACGCTGTGTGCAAAAGCCCTTGCGACGCCAGCATCAGTCCTGCACGCCCCAGCATCACTTCCTAAAGCGCTTGAAGAGCGGGTGCACGTGCTTGGTGGAAGGCTTGTTCCGAGACGAGTGGTACTCCATGTACACAGTGTCATCCGCCCCGGACATGGAGCTCATGGTGCCGAAGCGCCGGGACGCCTGCAGAGGAGGATGGCCCAGCCCTCGGTTAGTCTCACGGGGGAGGTTTATAAAATACATAATAAAATTCATGTATTTTGTTATTTTCAAACAACATTTACTAATGCTGTGTCTTAGGCATTATTCTAAACATTCTGGGTGCGTTACCTCACCTAATTCTTACAACCATTATAATCCTCACCCTACACAACAGGAAACCAGGGCACAAAGAGATTAAAACAATCAGGAGGCCAGGGATATAGCTCAGCAGCATGGCGCCTGCCTGGCAAGCACGAGGTCCTTTGTTCAGTGCCTGATTCCACTTGATCTTAGCCAAAAGGCAGAGAAGCAATTTGATTCCCGGTTCCAAAAATTAAATAAATAAATAAACACAATTATCCAAGATCACGCAGATCATAGGAAACAGGACTTGAACAGAAGCAGTCTGGTTTATGATTCAAGAGTCCTTTTATTTATTTGTTTTTTGAGATGGGTTTCAGCCTGGCCTTAAACTCACTATGTAACCCAGGCTAGTCTCAAACTCACACCAATCCTCCTGCCTCAGCCTCCAGAGTGTTGAGATAACAGGCATGCCCCAACCATGCCCAGCATCAAGACTCAGAGTTCTTAACCAGAATGCTACACTGTCTATTTTAGTGACAATTTCTGCAGTTTTTTAGCAGTGCAAAAGTTTCTTAAAATTTCCAAGATACCACATCATATGCTTTGAACCCATGGGAAAGCCAGAAAGCCCCAGGGTTACGCTGGGCACGGCACAGTGCAACTACAGTCCCAGCTACTCTGAAGGCAGAGGTGTGAGGCTCCCTTTAGCCCAGGAGTTCAAGGCCAGCCAGGGTACCATAATGAAACCAAACTCAAAAAATAAAAAAGCAAGTTCTGGGCCTGAGACCTGGTTAAACACCAAATGTCTGCCCCAGCGAACTCCTCTGTCAAATGGAGATGACTATATCTGCACGGACAGATGGAGTGTGAACAGAGGTCATGTTTGGCCCGAGCCCGGAACATGGCTAACACCAGTTCACAGGGGAAGTATGCAGGCAACACTAGTACTGTGCCTGCCGCAGCCTCATCTTACGGGCTAGGACTGACTGGACAGCACCGCAGGGCCAGTGGCTGCAGCAAGCTTCCTGGGCTTCCGAGCAGATCACTTCCTGCAGGCAGGAGGAAGGCCTCAGGCTGGAGGAAGGGCTGCGCCTGCCCCGGCAACGGCTGCTTCCTCCTTGTCTTCTTTGAGCCTCTGCTCACCTTCCGGCTTTGCTACCAAGTATACTCAACAGCATATGATGAACTGCCCCTTTCTCTGAAGGACCCGGAGAGAATGCTCTGTAATGAAGCTCTTTCATCACACGCATTCCATCTGTCTGCTAGAGGGCAGGCACTCAGTAAGCATAAATGAAAGGCTAAGTATTTTAGAGAACTGCACATTTTTCAAAATAAATACTGACGCTACTATGCGAGTTAATCCTCAGATCCATCTTACAGGCTGGGAGGCTGTTTTATCACTGAGGGAGAAAGCTGAGGTGAGCTGACTGCTCAGTGACAGCAGCTGCTGGCCTGTCACCCACTGCTGCGCCCAGCAGCCTACTGGACAGAATCTGCAGTCTCGAGTTTGTCCTTCTTGGCTTCAACATCAGGACCTTACAAATACTCACTCCAGGTGATGGTACAGACAAGCAGTCATTGTGAGCCCAGCTATGTCCAAAAACACACATGTAAGGGACATGTGCTACAAGGTTGTCGGGGCTGTTTCTATTATTCTCTTCACATTTTCCTGCTTTCCAAAGCCCCTGCCCTCACACACACAGGGCTCCAGCACACGGCCTGAGTCTCAGGGGCTGTCCTCTGGGAGCAGTACACCTGCAGCCTTGCCAGCTCACTCACCTGGCTGGATCTGGAGCCGAACTCTCCCGCCACCACCTCCTCCTCTGCATCCAGGTCAGTGGCCGCCAGGACTTTCTGTAGGAGTTGCTGCTGTTCCTCTTTTGTGGAAAATGCCAACTCTTCCTCCTCCATGCCAGCAAGCTTTGTGATCACCTGCAAACCCGACAGCAACTGCGGGTCTCTCTGTGCTCCCCTGGCGAGCCCCCCCGGGGGGGGCTATTCATTCTGCTCACTTCCTTCCCAGCCAGCCAGGGGCCAACAGCACAGCACTCCTCTCTGGCATCCAGGGACCAGCTCCGAGAGCTGCCTGTAACGGGCTGGCTTAATGACAGATGAGGGAAGCTGGAGGGATCTGTTCCCTGCACACAGCAGGTCCTATGCAGAAGGTCGACAGGAGCACCAGTGACTATTAAACACTCTATGCTGTTTTCCTGTCTTGCCCTAAGTAAGGGCAGAGAAACAGAAGGAAAGGCACAGCTGTGCCTTGCACAAGGATGCTCACTATACTGTACTTGGACCTGCGTATCCAGTGGGAGTGAACACAGAATAATGGCAGACTGGCAAGAATTACCAGCTGGACTTTCTCCAGAAGACCGCAGAGAAGGCTGGGTTTTCATGTCTATAGGGCTCACTGACTGTAAGGCCCACACATCCCTGCAGAAAGCCAGTCTGCCTCTATTATCATGATGTTAACTGAAAGAAAATGCCAAGGGTAATGATCTGACCAAGTCCTTCAGGTGACCAGATATTGAGAGTGCAGACAATAGGACCAGTCTGCCAGGCTTGACCTCTCCGGGTCACTACCCTTGGGACCTGTTGGCTGCTCAGGTGTGCTCCTCCCTGGGCTGGCCTTCTGGAGAGGTCAGAGTGCTGTGTTGCCCTCAGAACAGTCTCATGCAGATGGGTAACGAGTCACAGTGCAAACCCTCTAAAATCCCAGCATCCTGTCCATTAGCCCAGCCTGAGCGGGCTGAAAAGTGTTACTGCCTCTGACTAGAAGGACACAGGCCCAAGGACCCTGTCCTCTGTCTTAGGCTACCAATGGAAATGTTCAGCAATTTCTAAAGAGACATAACTGAGGGCTGCAGGCAGAGCTCGGTGGAGGAGGGGAGGAGCCTTGGGTTCCACCCGCAGCGCGCGCGCGGACACACACACACAAAGTATCTGAAAAGGTAGCCTTTTGCCAATCCAAAGCCTGGGAATGAGATGTTCTAGCAACATCCTTTCAGTGAGGCACAGGTGGAATTTTCTTCCCCACAAATGAAGCCCTGTGGGACACTAAGTCCTGACATAAACTTCATGGTTATGTCAACAGGAAAGAAAGTGCCCTCTAGAGACGGTGGGAGGGAAGGGGCAGTAAACAGAACAAAGGTCTGTCATGTACCTGTGCCAACTCCCTGTGATGAACGTCATCTTTATGTACTGCAAATTACTAATACAAATTTTTAAAAGTGAACGCCTTAGCCAATAAACATCAGCCAAAGCTTCAGAACTCCCTTCAGAACTTCAGAGGCTGGTGTGCAGCACGGGACAGGCCTGGGTCTGGGCTGTACACTCAGGCACGCTGTGGTGTCCCAAGAATGGAACCCTGAGGGCTCAGACCTGCAGTTCTGGCCACAGGGCTTTAGCATCTCAGTCCTGCCAGGCCAGCACATCACTCACCAGTAACTGATGCTGCCCCTGGCAATGCATGCAGAGACTAAGGAGTCTGACACTTGGTCTCTGATTCCCAAACGCTTCATGCCTGCTGAGGCTTACTCCAGGCTGGACCCGCTTCTCCTGCAGGGCTGTATCAAAAAGGCCACGCAGACACTTACCTTAAAACTATAACCCTGATCGACCAAGAATCTCTGTCGCTTGGTGGAGTAAGCCATTTCCTGTGTGTCCTGGGACACCAGCGAGTAGAAAAAGGCATTGTACTCCTCTGCAACCATCCCTGTGGGAGCAGGCAGGGGAAAAAATGACATCAGCCACAAAAGGTCAGGAGTCTTGGGTCTCAGGCTTGAAAGCAGCACTGGAGTGGGAAAGCTCTGCAGGCAGGGCATGATCACCCTGGCCTTCAATAAAGCCTTTCATGCTTTAAAGCACACCAACAAGGAAGCAAAGAGACCATCCACAGAACCAGAAAACACAATCGGCAAAGCACACCTGACAAGGGACTGGACTGCTGTCTACACTATACCACAAATGACTGTGATTGAACAAGACAAATAACTTGATTATAAAACGAGCAAAGATCTGAACAGACGTTTCTCCAAGGACCACACGAACCACTCATCGTCAGCACCATTAGGGTCACCGGGGAAATGCAAACCAAAACCACAGTGAGTCAACAGCCTGCTCCACCAGACAGGGACTCAAGAGATAATCACAACCAGTGTCAAACTGGCAGACAAGCGCAGTCTCACACCCTGCTGGTGAGAATGCAGGACAGGGCAGTTGCTCTGGAACAGTCTGCCAGCTCCTCAGATGCTAAACCTGACAGTCACTACCATACCATCCAGCAACCCCACTCCTAGGTACACCTCCAGAGAACGGAAAACATCCACACAAAAATCTGGGCATGAATCTCACAGCAGCATTATCCATGTGCTAAAATGGCAGAAACAACTCAAGTGCTCATCACCAGAGAAAGGGACAAATAAAATGCAACACCTTCATAAAGTGGATTACCTGGCAATAAAAATGAAGTACTGGGGAAAAAAAGATGGCGGACTGGTAGGTAGCAGGAGAGAGACCCTCTCTGAGAGAGACAGCTCAAATGCCAGAATAAAACACCCTGGAGCGATCCAAACAGAGAGAGATGGACTCTCACAACCCACGAAGAAACTAAAGTACAAAACCCCGATCAAATATGAGGCCCTGGAGCTACTATTAGTGAAGATAAGATCAGCGAGCACAGCGCCCTCCTCGAGATGCCTGAATTCCTGCCCAACCTGAACAAGCGATCCGCGCCGAAGCGACTGGCTTGAGCCACGGGAGCCCGGAGCTGAACAGCCCTGCGAGCAGCTCGCCCGAACCCGGCCCTGCATGCGACTCACCCAGAGGCACCGTGAATTCCCACCACAGCTGCGCTGAAGTCAGAGGTCGGGGAGCCCTGCAGTTCTCGGGGACTGGCATCAACAGGCAGTGAGTGATTGGAATAAGACCCTCCCATGGGAAAGGGGAAACTGACTGGATGACATGTTGGATTTGGGCAGGACAGCCCTAACTCCATAAGGAAGTGGCTTCAGCTGGTTGCTCCCCTCGCCAAGCAGATTGGTGGAATCCGCTTGGACTAGGCCATGCCCCTGGCGGGGACCCAGTGAGTCACTACAAATTAATTCCCTGAGATCGGTGCACACTGACACAGTGAAGGCCTGCAAAGGTTGACTGGCCTGGAGGGGAGGAGCTAGCACACACTGCCCGTGGGTGAACTCTAATCTCTGATAACCTATTGAAGAGGGCTAAAGCTCCTAGCCTGCGCCCTCTAGAGGAGCCTTAACCAACAAAAAAAGGGTCTGGGAATTACACTGTACACTTGTATGGAAAGAACCAAAAACATGACAAAAGGGAGAAATAAGAAAAAACCCCAGCCCTCAACCCTGAGAACATTGCTCCAGGAGAGGTAAATACAAAAGAGATTGAGGGCAGCAAACATGCAACATCAAAAACAGTGTTAGCGGACATAAAGAGATATATTTAGGACCTCGTAAGCAGGACCAAAACTGAAATATTAATTGAAATTAAACAAGAGATAAGTAGATTAATAAAAGAAGGGCTGGGCACCTCTCAAGAAGACACAGACAGAAGAATGGAGGAACACAAATGGAGAGAAAAATTTAATGAAGAATTCAGAAAAAACCTAGAATTCATGAAGCAAATTCAAAGAGATTATCAGGAAACTAAAGACTCCATAGAAAGCTGGCAAAACTGCTTGAA
>PVJX010046647.1:0-12209 GCA_004027295.1 Dolichotis patagonum | reverse complement strand
CAGGAAATGCTGCTGCTTATTATTTTCCAGCCCTGGTGTGTCCGCAGCTTGCCAGACGACCTTCACATACCAGGGCTGCAGGCTAGTTACTGGTTGGCTTGGCGCCCTAAGCTCCAACATGGCTCGGATCTCAGGAAACCCTCTTGCTTCTTATTTCAAACCCCTGGAGTGGCCATGCCTTGCCAGATCAGCGTCACATACCAAGGTGGCAGGCTAGTTGCTGGTGGGCTGGGTGCACTAAGTTCCAACATGGTGCAGATCTCACAAAATGCTCTTGCTTCTTACTACCCCGCACTGGGCTGACGCGACTTGCCAGAACACAGTCACTTACCAGGGAGGCAGGATAGTTGCAGGTTGGCTGGGCGACCTAAGTTCCAACATGGTGCATATTTCAGGAAATGCTTATTCTTCTCATTTTCTTGTACTGGGGCAGCCTCGACTTGCCAGAACACAGTCACTTACCTGGGCGGCAGGCTAGTTGCTGGTTGGTTCGGCCCCCAAAGTTCCAACATGGTGCAGATCTCATGAAACACTGTTGCTGCTTATTTCCCCACTGTGGGATGGCCTTGGCTTGCCAGAACACGGTCAGTTACCAGGGCTGCAGGCTAGTTGCTGCTTGGATCTGGGCCCTAATTTCCAACATGGCGCAGATCTCAGGAATCACTCTTGCTTATTATTTCCCCGCACTTGGGTGGCCCTGGCTTGCCAGACCACAATCACGAAATGGGGGCAGACTAGTTTCTGCTAAGCATGGTGACCTAAGTTACAACATGACTCAGATGTCAGGAAACGCTGTCACTTCTTATTTCCCACCCTGGGGTGGCCGCGACATGCCTGACCATGGTCAGTTACCGGGTGGCAGGGTAGTTGCTGGTTGGTCGGCGCCCTAAGTTCCAACATGGCGCCAATCTCAGGAAAAGATCTTGCTTCTTATTTCCCCACCATGGTTTGGGAGAGGTTTTCCAGACCACGGTCACTTACCAGGGTGGCAAGCTAGTTGCTGGTTGGCTCAGCATCCTAAGTTACAATGTGGCTCAGCTCTCAGGAATCACTTTTACTTCTTATGTCACCACGCTGGGTTGGTCGTGGCTTGCCAGACCACAATCATGTACCAAGGGTCAGGTCAGTTGCTGGTTGGCTCGGCGCCCTAAGTTCCAATATGGCATGTATCTCAGGAAAGGCTGTTGCTTCTTATTTTCTGCCATATGTTGGCTGTGGCTTGTCAGAACACATTCACTTACCAGGGTGGCAGGCTAGCAGCTGGTTGGCTCCATGCCCTAATTTTAAATATGGCGCGGATGTCAGGAAACGCTTTTGCCTCTTATTTTCCCACGCTGGGATGGCTGAAGCTTGGCAGACCACAGTCACTTACCAGTGTGGAAGGGTAGTTGCTGGTTGGTTTGGCGCCCTAATTTCCAACATGGCGTGAATCTCAGGAAACTCTCTTGCTTCTTTTTTCCTGCCCTGGGGTTGCCAAGGCTTGCAAGACAACGGTCACTTACCGGGATGGTAGGCTAGTTCCTGGTTGACTCTGCGCCCAAATATCCAAAATGGCTTGGATCTCAAGAAACTCTGTTGCTTCTTGTTTCTCTGCAGTGGGGTGGACGTGGCTTGACAGAACACTGTCACTTACCAGGGTGGCAGGCTAGTTGCTGGATCACTCAAAGCCCTAAGTTCCAAAAGCCGGGGATCTCAGGAAACGCTCTTGCCTCTTATATATCCGCCCTGGGGTGGTCCTGGGCCACCCCACAGTCACTTAACAGTGTGGCAGGCCAGTTGCTGTTTGGTTCTGCATCCAAATTTCCAACATGGCACGGATCTCAGCAAACGCTCTTCCTACTTATTTCCCCACCGTGTGGTGGCTGTGGCCTGCCAGACCACAGTCACTTACCAGGGTGGCAGGTTAGTTGCTGTTTGGCTCGGCACCATAATTACCAACATGGTGCTGATCTCGGGAAATGCTCTTGCTTCTTATTTTCCTCCCCTGGTATGGCCACCTATAGCAAGACAACAGTCACTGAACAGGGGAGAAGGCCAGTTGCTAGCTAGCTCAGCACCCTAAGTTCCAGCATGGCACAGATCCCAGGAACTGTCTTGCTTCTTAATTCCCCACCCTGGTGTGCCCGTGGCTTGACAGAACTCGGTCACTTACTGGTTCTGCAGGCTAGTTGCTGGCTGGCTCTGTGCCCTAAGCTCGCAATTGGCTCAGATCTCAGGAAACACTCTTGCTACTTATTTCCCCACCCTGGGGTGACCACAGCTTGCCATACCAGCGTCACTTACCAAGCAGCAGGCTAGTTTCTGGTTGGCTGCTTGCAGTAAATTTCAACATGTCACAGATCTCAAGAAATGCTCTTGCTTCTTATTTCCCCGCCCAGGGATCACTGCGGCTTTCCAGACAATGGTCACATAACAGGACCGCAGGCTATTTACTGGTTGGCTTGGCACCCTAATTTCCAGTATGGCACGGACCTCAGGAAATGCTCTAGTCTCCTATTTTCTGGCACTGGGGTGGCTGCAGCTTGCCAGAACACAGTCACTTACCCGTGCTGTAGGCTAGTTGCTGTAGGCTAGGCGCCCAAACATCCAAAATGGCTTGGATCTCAGGAAATGATCTTGCTTCTTATTTCCCCTCCCTGACATGTCCACGGATTGCCAGACAATGGTGAATTCCCAGGGAGCCAGGCTAGATGCTGGTTGTTTCCACGACCTAAGTTTCTACATGGAGCAGATCTTAGGAAATGCTCTTGCTTCTTATTTTCCTGCCCTGGGATCACGGTGGCTTGCCAGCAACTTTCAATTCCCAGGGAGCCAGTCTAGATGCCGGTAAGTTCCATGACCTAAGTTCCTGCATGGCGCAGATCTCAGGAAATGCTCTTGCTACTCGCTTTCCCACCTTGGGGTGGCCTCGGCTTGCCAGAAGTAGGCCACTTACTTGGGCAGCAGGATAGTGGCTCTTTGGCTCAGTTCCCTAAGTTCCAACATGTTGCGGATCTCAGGAAATGCTCTTGCTTCTTATTTCCCTGCCCTGGGTGGCTGCAGCTTACAAGAATACATTCATTTAATGGGCGGCAGGCTAGTTGATGGTTGGTGTGGCACCCTAATTTCCAACATGGCGTGGATCTCAGAAATGCTCTTGCCTCTTTTTCTCCACCCTGGGGTTGCCGCGGCTTGTCAGAACACGTTCACTTACCAGGTGGCAGGCTAGCTGCTGGTTGGCTCTATGCCCTAATTTCAAATATGGCTCGGACGTCAGGAAATGCTCTTGCCACTTATTTCCCCGCCCTGGGGTGGCTGAAGCTTGCCAGACCACAGTCACATACCAGTGTGGAATGGTATTTACTGGTTGGTTCAGGGCCCTAATTTCCAATGTGGCGTGGATCTCAGGAAATGCTCTTGCTTCTTTTTCCCTGCCCTGGGGTTTCCAATGCTTGCAAGACTATGGTCACTTACTGGGATGGTAGGCGAGTTCCTGCTTGGCTCTGCAGCCAAGATCCAAAATGGCTTGGATCTCAGGAAATGCTGTGGCTTCTTGTTTCCCCGCCCTGGATTGGGAGAGGTTTGCCAGACCATGATCTCTTACCAGGGTGGCAAGCTATTTGATGGTTGCCACAGCATCCTAAGATCCAACGTGGCATGGATATCAGGAATCATTTTTTCTTCTTAAGTCCCCGAGCTGGGGTAGCTACGGCTGGCCAGACCACAACCATGTACCAGGGGGGCAGGTCAGTTGCTGGTTTTATCAGTGACCTAAGTTCCAACATGGTGCAGATCTCAGGAAATGCTCTTGCTTCTTATTTTCCAGCCCTGGGGTGGCCATGGCTTGTCAGAACACAGTCACTTACCAGGGCGGCAGGCAAGTTGCTGGTTGGATTGATGCCCTAATTTAAAATATGGTACAAATCTAAGGAAATGATCTTGCTTCTAATTTCCCCACCCTGGAGTGTCTGCGGCTTCACAGAACACTGTCACTTACCAGTGTGGCAGGCTACTTGCTGATTGGCTCTGTGCCCTAATTTCCAACATGGCCTGGATCTCAGGAAATGCTCTTGCTTATTTTTCCCCGCCTTGGGCTTGCTGCGGCTTGCCAGACCATGGTCACTTAGCAGGGAGCCAGGCTAGTTGCTGGTTGGCTCATCACCCTAAGGTCCAACATGGCGTGAATCTCAGGAAATGATCTTGCTTCTTATTCCCCCCCTCCCGGTTTGGGAGAGGTTTGCCTGACCATGGTCACTTACCAGTGAATCACGCTAGTTGCTGGCTGGCTCAGTTTCCTAAGATCAAACATGGCTCGGATCTCCAGAATTGCTTTTGCTTCTAATGTCCCTATGCTGGGGTGGACTTGGCTTGCCTGACCTCAATCACATTCCAGGGTGAAAGGTCAGTTGTGCTTGGATCCGTGCCCTAAGTTCCAAACTGGCACGGATCTAAAGAAATGATCTTACTTCTTATTTGCCAGCCATGATTTAGGAGAGATTTGCCAGACCATGGTCACTTACCAGGGTGGCAAGCTAGTTGCTGATTGGCTCAGTGTCCTAATTTCCCATGTGGCGCAGATCTCAGGAATCAATTTTGATTTTTATGTCTCCACCGTGAGGTGGCCACAGCTTGCCAGACCACGGTCATTTACCAGGGCGGTACGCTCCTTGCTGGTAGGCTCGGTGCCCTAATTTCCAACATGGTGTGGATCTGAGGAAACGCTCTTGCCTCCTACTTCACCGCTCTTGGGTTTCCGCGGCTTGCCAGACCATGATACTTACCAGGGAAGTAGGCTAGTTGCTGGTTGGATCAGCGCCCAAAGATCCAAAATGGCATGGATCTCAGGAAACGCTCTTGCTTTTATTTCCCCACCCTGGCATGTCACTGGTTTTCCAGATGATGGTCACGTACGTTGGTGGCATGATAGTTGCTGGTTGGCTCTGTGCCCAAAGTTCCAAAGTGACGCTGATCTGAAGAAACGCTCTTACTTCTTGTTTCCCCACACTGTGGTGGCCACAGCTTGCCAGACCACAGTCACTTTCCAGGGTGTCAGGCTAGTTGCTGTTTTGGTTGGCACCATAAGTTCCAACATGTCTCAAATCTCAGGAAACGTTCTTGCTATTTATTTCCTCGCCCTGGTTTGGGAGAGATTTGCCAGACCACAGTCACTTAGCAGGGCTGCAGGCTAGTGGCTGGTTGGCTCAGTGCCCAAAGTTAAAAAATGATGCTGATCTGAGGAAACATTCTTGCTTCTTATTTCTCCACGATGGGGTGGCCATGGCTTGCCAGATCACTGTCACTTACCAGTGTGGTAGGCTAGATGCTGGTTGGCTAGGGGCCCTAAGTTTCAACATGGCGAGGATCTCAGGAAATGCTCTTGCTGCTTATTTTGCCGCTGTGGTGTGGGCATGGCTTGCCAGAGCTCAGTCACTTACTGGTGGGAAGACTAGTGGCTGGTTGGTTCTGGCCCTAAGTTCCAAAATGGCCCGGATCTCAGGAAACACTCCTGCTTCTTATTTCCCAATCCTGGGGTGACTGCGGCTTGCCAGAACAAACTCACTTACCAGGGCAGCAAGCTAGTTTCTGGTTGGCTTAGCGTCCTACATTTCAATGTGGCAGGGGCCTCAGGAATCACTTTTGCTTCTTATGTCACCACACTGTGGTGGATGCGGATTGCCAGACCACAATCCCGTACCAGGGATGCAGGTCAGTTGCTACTTGGCTCGGTGCCCTATGTTGCAACATTGCACAGATCTCAGGAAATGATCTTGCCTCCTATTTCCCAGCCCTGGGGACCCCTCTGCTTGTCCCACCCTGGTCACTTACCAGGGCAGTCGGCTAGTTGATGGTTGGACTGGCATCCAAAGATCCAAAATGGCATGGATGTCAGGAAATGCTCTTGTTTTTATTTCCCAGCCCTGGCATGTCCACTGCTTCCCAGATGATGGTCACTTACCTGTGCAGCATGCTAGCTGCTGGTTGGCTCAGCGCCCAAACTTCAAAAATGACGATGATCTCAGAAAATGCTCTTGCTTCTTATTTCCCTGCCCTTTTGTGGCTGCGGCTTGCCAGATCATGGTCACTTCCCAGGGCTGCAGGCTAGTTGCTGCTTGGTTTGGTGCCCTAAGTTCCAACATGGCACAGATCTCAAGAAACGTTCTTGCTTATTATTTCCTGGCACTGGGGTGGCCACGGCTTGTAAGACCACAATCACGTACCAGGAGAAGAGGCTAGTTGCTCCTTGGCTCAGCGCCCAAAGTTCCATCATGTGGCAGATCTCAGGAAACACTGTTGCTTCTTGTCTCCCTGCATTGGGGTGGTCTCCTTGCCCAACCACGGTCACTTACCAGGGCGGCAGGCTATTTGATGGATGGCTCGATGCCCTAGTTTCCAACATGGCATGGATCTCAGGAAATGCTCTTGCCTCTTATTTCCCTGCCCTGAGGTGGCCCTGGCTTTCCAGAACACAGTCACTTACCAGTGTGGCAGGCTAGTTGCTGGTTGGCTCGGCACCAAAGTTCCAATGTGACGCGGTTCTCCGGAAACACTATTGCTACTTATTTTGCCACTATGGTGTGGGCAGGGCTTGCCAGACCACAGTCGCTTACTGGGGGGGAGACGAGTGGCTGGTTGGCTCTGACCCTAAGTTTGCACATGGCGAGGATCTCAGGAAATGCTCCTGCTTCTTATTCCCCATCATGGGGTGACTGCGTCTTGCCAGAACCCGGTCACTTACCAGGGCGACAGGCTAGTTGCTGCTTGTCTCGGCATCATAAGTTCGAACATGGCACTGATCTCAGGAAATTCTCTTGCTTCTTTTTTCCCTGCCCTGGAGTGGTCATGGCTTTCCAGAACATGATCACTTAGCAGGGTGTAAGTCTTGTTCCTGATTGGCTAAATGCCCTAAGTTCCAGCATGGTGTGGATCTCAGGAAACAGTCTTCCTTCTATTTTCCCACTCTGGGGTTGCCACACCTTAGCAGAACATGGTCACTTACCAGGACGGCAGGTTAGTTGCTGTTTGGCACTGCGCCATAATTTCCAACATGGCGCTGATCTCAGGAAACACTCTTGCTTCTTATTTTCCTCTCCTGGAATGGTCGTGGCTTGCCAGACCACAGTCACATACCAAGTGGCAGGCTAGTTGCGGGTTGGCTCTGAACCCTAAGTTCCAGCATGATGCAGATCTCAGGAGATGCTCTTCCTTCTTATATACACGTCGTGCGATGGCCGCGGCTTGTCAGACCACAGTCACGTAGCAGGGCGACAGGCTAGTTGCTGGTTGGCTTGGCAACCTAAGTTCCAACTTGGCGGGGATCTCAGGAAATGCTCTTGATTCATATTTCTCCGCCTTGTGGTGGCAGTGACTTGCCAGACCAAAGTCACTTATCAGTGCAGCAGGCTAGTTGCTGGTTGGCTCTGTAGTACCCTAAGTTCCAACATGGTGTGGATCTCAGGAAAGTCTCTTGCTTCTTATTTCCCTGCACTGGTGTTGTCGTGGCTTGCAGAGCACTTTCACTTACCAGGGCAGCAGGTTAGTTGCTGGTTGCCTCTGCACCCTAAGTTCCATCATGGTGGGGACATCAGGAAATGCTCTGGCTTATTATTTCCCCGACCTGGGGTGGCCGTAGCTTGCCAGACTACAGTCGCTTACAAGATGGCAGGCTAGTTGCTGGTTGGCTCTGCACTCTAAGTTCCAGCATGATGCGGATCTCAGGAGATGTTCTTGCTTGTTATATCTACGCAGTTCAGTGGCCGCAGCTTGCCAGACCACAGTCACTTAACAGGGCGACATTCTAGTTGCTGGTGGCTTGAGGCCCTAAATTTCAAAATGGCAGGGATCTCAGGAAATGCTCTTGCTTCTTATTTCCCTGACCTGTGCTGGCGGCAGCTTGCCAGACCAGTCACTTACTAGTGTAGCAGGCTAGTTGCTGGTTGGCTCTGCACCCTAAGTTCCAACATGGTGCGTATCTCAGGAAATGCCCTTGCTTCTTATTTCCCTGCACTTGGGTTGTCATGGCTTGCCAGACCACAGTAACATACCAGGGCGGCAGTCTAGTTCCTGGTTGGCTTGGTCCCCTAAGTTCCAACATGGTGTGGATCTCAGAAAATGCTCTTTCTTCTTGGTGCCATGCACTGGGGTGGCTGTTGCTTGCCAAACACTAGTCATTTACCAGGGCACCAGGCAAGTTGCTTGTTGGCTCAGCGACCTAATTTCAAACATGACTCAGATCACAGGAAACACTCTTGCTTCTTATATACTCTCCCTGGGGTGGCGCCGGCTTGCCAGACCAGTCACTTACCAGGGTGATAGGCTAGTTGCTGGTTGGCTTGGTGCTCTAAGGTCCAACGTGGCGGAGATCTCAGGAAACATTCTTGCTTCTTATTTGTCCGTGCTGTGGTGGCCATGACTTGCCAAAACACAGTCACTTGTAAGTGCAGCATGGTAGTTGCTGGTTGGCTCGATGCTCTAAGTTCCAATATTGTGCAGATCTCAGGAAAAGCTCTTTCTTATTTTCCAGCCCTGGGGTGACAACAGCTTGCCAGAGCACAATCATGTACCAGAGAGGCAGGCTGGATGCTGATTGGCTTGGCGCCCTAAGTTCCACCATGGTGTGGATCTCAGGAAATCTTCTAGTGCCTTATTTCTCTGTCCTGTGTTGGCTGCAGCTTGCCAGAACACAGTCACTTACCAGGACATTAGGATAGTTGCTGGTTGACTAGGCGCCTTAAGTTCCAACATGTTTGGGATCTCAGGAAACTTTGTTTATGCTTACTTCTCTGCCCTGTGGTGGAAGCAGCTTCCCAGAACACAGTCACTTATCAGGGTGGCAGGCTAGTTGCTATTTGGCTCGGCGCTCTAATTTCGAATATGGTGCAGGTCTCAGGAAATGCACTTTCTCATTTCCCAGCCCTGGGATGACAACAGTTTACCAGAGCACAATCACATACCAGGGAGGCAGGCTGGTTGCTGATTGGCTCTGCACCCTAAGTTCCAACATGGTGTGCATCTCAGGAGATGCTCTTGTTTCTTATATCCCCGCCGTGGGGTGGCCGTGGCTTGCCAGACCACAGTCACTTAACAGGGTGGCAGGTTAGTTGCTGGTTGGCTCGGTGCCCTAAGTTCCAACATGGTGTGGATATCAGGAAACCTTCTTGATGCTTATTTCTCTGCCCTGTGGTGGCCACAGTTTCCCAAAACACAGTCACTTATCAGAGCGGCAGGCTAGTTGCTAGTTGACTCAGTGCTCTAATTTCGAATATGGTGCAGATCTCAGGAAACGCACTTTCTTATTTCCCTGCACTGCGGTCACCACAACTTGCCAGACAACAGTCAATTACCAGGGCAGCAGGCTAGTTGCTGATTGACTCAGCGCCCTAAGTTCCAACATGGTGTGTACCTCAGGAAACTGTCTTGTTTCTTATTTTCCCACCCATGTGTGGCCGCAGTTTGCCAGACCACAGTCAGTTACCATTGCGGCAAGCCAGTTGTTGATTGCCTCGGCGCCGTATGTTCCACCATGCCTGGAATCTGTGGACATGCTCTTGCATCTTATTTCCTGGCACTGGGGTGGCCACCGCTTGCCAGACCACAGTCACTTACCAGGACAGCAGGCTAGTTGCTGGTTGGCTTGGTGTCCTACTTTCGAACATGACACGGCCACAGGAAACACTCTTGCTTCTTATATACTCTCCCTGGTGTGTCCGCAGCTTGCCAGACCACAGTCCCTTACCTGGGCGGAAGGCTTGTGGCTGGTTGTCTCTGCACACTAAGTTCCACCATGGTGGAATCTCAGGAAATACACTTGCTTCTTATATTTCCCCCTGGGGTGGCCATGGCTAGCCAGACCACAGTCACTTACCAGGGAGGCAGGTTAGTTGCTGGTTGGCTCTGCATCCTAAGTTCCAACATAGTGTGGATCTCAGGAAACACTCTTGCTTCTTATTTCCCTGCACTGGGGTTGGGGTGGGTTAGAGACCACAGTCACTTATCAGGGTAGCAGGCTAGTTGCTGGTTGGTGAGCCACCCTGAGTTCCAACATGGTGCTTGTCTCAGGAAATGATCATTCTTATTATTTCCCAGCACTGGGGTGACCACAGCTTGCCAGACTAGTCACTAACCAGGGCGACACTCTAGTTGCAGGTTGGTTTGTTGCCCCAAGTTGCAACATGTCGAGGATTTCAGGAAAAGCTTTTTCTTCATATTTCCCCGAGATGGGGTTGCCCCAGCTTGCCAGACCACAATTGCTTACCAGGGTGGCAGGCTAGTTGCTGGTTGGCTCTGCACCCTAAGTTCCAACATGATGCAGATCTCAGGAAATACCCTTGCTTCTTATTTCCTTGCACTTGGGTTGTCACGGCTTGCCAGACAACAGTCACTTACCAGGGCAGCAGGCTAGTTACCGGTTGGCTTGGTGCCCTAAGTTCCAACATGGTGCCAATCTCAGAAAATGCTCTTTCTTCTTTTTTCCACGCACTGGTGTGACCATGGCTTGCCAAACCACAGTCATTTAACAGGGCTTCAAGCAAGTTGCTTGTTGGCTCAGCGCCCTAATTTCAAACATGACTTGGATCACAGGAAACACACTTGCTTCTTATATACTGTCCCTGAGGTGGCCCCAGCTTGCCAGATCACAGTCACTTACCAGGGCGACAGGCTTATTGCTGGTTGGCTTTGTGCCCTAAGGTCCAACATGGCGGGGATCTCAGGATATGCTCTTGATTCTTATTTCTCCGCGCTGTGGTGGCCGTGACATGCCAGAACACAGTCACTTATCAGTGCAGCATGCTAGTTGCTGGTTGGCTCCGCGCTCTAAGTTCCAATATTGTGCAGATCTCAGGAAAAGCTCTTTCTTATTTCCCAGCCCTGGGGTGAGAATAGCTTGCCAGAGCACAATCACTTACCAGAGAGGCAGGCTGGTTGCTCATTGGCTCGGCGCCCTAAGTTCCAACATGGCGTGGGTCTCAGGAAATCATCTAGTGTCTTATTTCTCTGTCCTGTGGTGGCCGTGCCTTGCCAGAAAACAGTCACTTAACAGGGCAGTAGGATAGGTGCTGGTTGGCTCGGCACCCTAATTTCCAACATGGTGAGGATATCATGAAACGTTCTTGATGCTTATTTCTCTGCCCTGATGTGGCCACAGCTTCCCAGAACACAGTCACTTATCAGGGCGGCAGGCTAGTTTCTAGTTGACTCAGCGCTCTAATTTCGAATATGGTGCAGATCTCAGGAAATGCTCTTTCTTATTTCTCTGCCCTGGGGTGACTACAACTTGCCAGACAACAGTCAATTACCAGGGTGGCAGGCTAGTTGCTGATTGACTCGATGCCCTAAGTACCGACATGGTGTATATCTCAGGACACTGTCTTGTTTCTTATTTTCCCACCCTTGTGTGGCAGTGGTTTGCCAGGCCACTGTCAGTTAGCAAGCACCACGCCAAGCCAGTTGTTTGTTGCCTCGGCCCTGTATGTTCCAGCATGCCAGGGATCTGCGGAAACGCTCTTGCATCTTATTTTCAAGCACTGGGGTGGCCGCCACTTGCTAGACCAGTCACATAACAGGGCAGCAGGGTAGATGCCAGTTGGCTTGGTGCCCTAATTTCGAACATCATGTAGATCACAGGAAACACTTTTGCTCCTTTTATACTCTCCTTGGGGTGGCCGCCGCTTGTCAGTCCACAGTCACTTACCAGGGTGGAAGGCTAGTTGCTGGTTGGCTCGGCACCCTAAGTCCCAACATGGAAGGATTTCAGGAAATGCTTTTTCTTCATATTTCCCCAATATGGGGTTGCCACAGCTTACCAGTCCACAGTTGCTTACCAGGGTGGCAGACTAGTTGCTGGTTGGCTCTGCACCCTAAGTTCCAGCATGATGCAGATCTCAGGAGACTCTCTTGCTTCTTATATCCATGCTGTGCGATGGCTGCAGCTTGTTAGACCACAGTCACTTAGCAGGGTGACAGGCTAGTTCTTAGTTGGCTTGGTGCCCTAAGTTCCAACATGGCAGGAATCTCAGGAAATGTTCTTGCTTCATATTTCTCCGCCCTGTGGTGGCAGTGACTTGCCAGACCACAGTCACTTATCAGTGCAGCAGGCTAGTTGCTGGTTGGATTAGCACCCAAAGTTCCAATATGGTGCAGATCTCAGGAAATGCTCTTTCTTATTTCCCAGCCCTGGGGTGACCACAGCTTGCCAGAACACAGTCACTTAACAGGGTGGAAGGCTAGTGGCT
>PVJX010046646.1:0-12208 GCA_004027295.1 Dolichotis patagonum | reverse complement strand
TTTTAAAAAATTAATTTTATTGGTACACTTTTGGTAGACATAAGGATCACATTCATCACAGGGAATTTGTACCTGTACATGATCTATCTTGATTTTTCTTTTTTTTCCCCATGCCCCTCCCTTCAACTCTTCTTCCCTTCCTGATTTATGAAAACTTTGTTTCTATTATTTCTCTTTCTTTTCACTTTCCTTTTCCTTTCCTTGCCTCCCTTCTCCCCCTTTCCTATTTGAACATTTTCTTCACACTTCCCAATTTGGTTTTTATTTACCCCTTCTGGTTTCTCACAAAAGAGAAACAATGAGATATTTAAATGTGTATCTGATTTATTTCACTTAAAATGATTTCTCAAATTAACTTAAAAATATATTCTCAAATTACCATTTACTTAAAAATGTGTCAAATTTGCCTTTCTTTATGACAGAGTAATACTCCATTGCATAGAAAAACCACATTTTGTTTATCCATGTATCCATTGAAGGGTATCTGGGCTGCTTCCAATACTTAGCTATGATAAACTGTGCTTCTATAAATATGGGTGTCCATACATTGCTGGAATATGACATTTTTAACTCTTTTAGGAAGATACCAAGAAGGGGAATAGCTGGGTCAAATGGCACCTCTAGTTTTGGTTTTTTGAGGACTCTCCATACTGATTTCTATAGGGTTTGTACCAATTTATACTCTCATCAACAGCAGAGAAGGGTTCCTTTTTTCCCACAGCCTTTTTTTTGGAGGCAGGGTTTCACTACCTAGTGAACTCACGGCAATCCTTCTGCCTCAGCCTCTTGTGTGCTGAGTTGATTTCTTGATGATAGCCATGCTTTCTGGAATAAGACAGAATCTCAGTGTTGTTTTAATTTGGATTGCTTTATTGACCAGTGATGCTGAACATTTTTTCATATATTTATTTCTTGTTTGGTTTTCTTTATCTGAGAAGTGTCTATTCATTTCAAATATCCATTTTTGGACTGGATCTTTACATTTGAGAGGTCAGATTTTTTTTTTAGTTCTTTATGTATTCTAATATTAGTCCTTCATCTGCAGAATAACTGGTAAAATTTTTTCCCATACTGTAGGTTGTCCCTTCACTCTGTTAATGATTTCTTTTGTGGTATAAAAGCTTTTTAATATGATGTGATCCTAGTTGTTGATTCTTTGTAATATTTCCTGTGCAATCAGGGTTTTGTTCATAAATTCTTTGCCTACATATTTCCTTCAAGAGTTTTGCCTAATCTATGTTCTAGCAGATTCATTGCTTCTGCTTTAATATTTCGATCTTGAACTATTTCAATTTTAGTTTAATGCATGGTGAGAGGCATGAGACTAGTGGAAAGCCAGTTTTCCCTGCATCACTTATTAAAGAGGCTATCTTTGTTCCAGTAAAGATGTTTGGTCCCTTTCTCAAAAATAAGCCAGTTAAATGTGTTTGGAGTTGTTTATGCATCTTCTATTCTTTTCCATTGATACTCAAATCTGTTTCATTTGTTTGTTTTTGTTTTGGGGTTTTCATCAATACCATGCTGTTTCTATCACAGTGGCTTTGTAATATAATTTCAAGTCAGGGATTGTGATGCCTCCTGCCTTGCCTTTGTTGTGCAAGGTTGCTTTCACTATGCTAGGACTCTTCTGATTCCAAATGAATTTTAGGAATGCTTTCTCTAGTTCTGTGAAGTATAATGTTGGTATTTTAATTGAGATTGCATTAAATCTGCCTAAGAGTTTTGGAAGTATGGCCATTTTCACTATATTGGTCCTGCTTATCCAATAATAAGTTACATCTTTCCACTGTGTTATATCCTCTTCAATATCCTTTTTCAGAGTACTATAGTTTTCAATGAAAAGATTTTTTCCTTCTTTCACTAGATTTACTCCTAAGTATTTTATTTTTCTTGTGAAAGGTATTGTTGTGCTAATTTCTCTCTCAGTGAGTTTGTTATTTGTGGACAAGAATGCTATTGACTTTTGTCAGGCATGGTGGTACATGCCTGTATTTCCAGCTTTCCAGAGATTGAGGCAGGAGGATTTCTGTGAGTTCAAGGCCAGTCTGGGTTAGGCAGTGAGTTCAAGGCTAGGCTGAACCACATCGTGAGATCTCAAAACACATAAAAAAGAAAAGAAAAGAAGGAAAGGAAAGGAATGCTATTGATTTTTTTTTTTTTTTTTTTTTTTTTTGAGACAAGGTCTCACTCTGCAGTTTGGGCTGGCCTTGAGCTCAATTTGTAACCCAGACTGGCCTATATCTTTCATTATAGTCATGATCTCTTTAGATATTTGTGTTGTTGTTTTTTATAAATTTTTTTTTCTAGAGCTTCATTTATCTGATTTGTTACTTTTGCTATTACCATTTCAGAAAGTTTAGCTAGGTGATTTTTTTTTTTACTTCTTCTACCTCAGTAACCCCTGGATTTGTCTTGGGTGAGCTGGAGGTCTGGGGCTGCATCTTGCTTCTGTGTCTTCTTATTGTCTATTTCTATTTATCAGTTTTCTGTATTGATGCTTGTAAATTGCTCAAGGTGGTAGCTTTATTGTTAGAATTAAGACCTCCTTAGGAAATTACTACTTTCCAGAGACATCTTCTAAGTGTAGCTGGCTATAGGCTTTTGAGTTTGTCCCAAGATCCCGCCATTTTTGTTTATTAGGAATGAGAGGTTGCTGCCTATTTGATACTGGACTATGGTATTGCTTACGACCCTCAAACAGTGTCAGTTACTGGTATACAAGGAAAGACAACTGGTAACAATGATGTCACCTTGGCCAAAGTAGAACAGTCAGTAATAGCAGTAGTATCAAGCACAGTCTAGAAAATGACAAACCATAAGTTTGCCACCTTTAACCATAGATACAAGATTAATAGTTACATAGCAAAATGTAAAACACATCAGAAAACTTTATACAGTAAATATCCCTTTGATAGAGTGATTGCATCCTTAGAGGAGAAAATGTAAAAGAATAAGAAGAAAACAATAGAAAAATAAAAGAGGAAAAAGAGATAAGTAGCAATGCTGAAGAACAAAGGAAGATTACCCAACCTTTGGGAGGGAGAGAAATAAGAAACAGATAAAACCAAGAACTAAACTAAACAAAACCTTAAACCAATGTTCATAATCATGAAAAAACAAAAAGAAAAAAGAAGGAAAGCAGAAAAAAAAAGAGATTTGTCTGAGATTTCAAGCCTGTGGCTGTCTTGTGGGGTCCACAGCCTTGTGGTAGTCTCCAGTTCATGGTGTGTCTCCACTGCTGCTGGTAGACAAAGGAGGCAGACCGAGCCCAGATCTGTGGCGCATGATCCAGGAAGCCTGCAGCAGGATTGGGGTGGGGGGCTGGATAATCCTAACCAGCCTGCAGCAGGAGTAGGCCAGGGTGCTGCTTCTGGTGCTTCAACTCTGCAGAAGTTCAGGCAGATCCTGAACTGGCTGGAGGCTGGGGCCTGAGTTGTTCGGCCTGCAACACTCTGGGTGTGTCTTGCCGACATCACCTTGGCTCCCTGACCCTGGAGGTCTCTTGCAGTTGTACCTCATCCAGTTACTGGGAGAGCTGAGATGAAGCCAACCCAAGGCTGCTCCAAGTCCCCAGTTCAGCTGGCCTCTCCCTAAAATGCCCGCTGGTGGAGGACTGTAGTTCACAGCCCGATTGCCCCCTTCCACTCATGGTTTCTCCACGGAGGCCACCTTCGCTGTGTCTCCTCTCAGCCGAGACTACTCTCTAATGCATCGAGCTGGGCAGGGAGAAGATGCCGTTTGCCAACTCCTTTTTCTGCACTGAGGTCTGTCTCTTCACTTTCCCAGTGGGCTGCAATTCTCCCTTTATGTCCTTCCTGCATCCCAGGTATCCACCTCACTCCTTCTTTCTTCCCAAGGTGCTGCAATCCAGTGTCTGGATTCCCAACTTGAGAGAGGTTGATTCACTGCTGTTTACTGCTCTGCCATCTTCCTGGAAGTTTCTAAAATATTTTTTTAATCTTACAGTAGACAAATGGAAACCTCAGGACGCTTGCTGGGTCACCTTTCAGCACCAGAGTGCCTAATCAAACTACTGTCTACCCATCAGAGGGTTCTGTGAAGTGCTTTATGTATTTCTTTTTAATATGTTTTGGTACATTTTAGATAAACATAATAATCACATTCATCATGGGGAATTTGTTCTTGTGTGTGATATAGCTTGATTTTTTTTTCTCCATTCCCCTTCTCTCCCTTCAAATCCTCTTCCCCTCCTTATTTACAAAAGCTTTGTTTACATTTTTTTTCTTCTATGCTTTTTTCTTGTCCTTTCTTTTCTTTCCCCCTTTTAGATATTTTAGCAAAGGATTTTAGTTTTAACTATTAGAAAGAATAGAGAAGATTACATCCACTTTATTTTTTAAGAAGTCTGATTTCATCTGGGCATGATGGTGCATGCCTATAATCCTAGCACTGCAGGAAGCTGAGGCAGGAGGGTTGCAAGTTACAGCCTAGTTTGGGCAATTCGGTAACTCAGTAAGACCCTGTCTGAAACATAAAATAATATAAAATAAAATGGATGAGAAGCTAGCTCAGTGTGAAGGTTCAAGTTACAATCTTCAGAACTAAAACAAGACAGAAAAAGAAGTGGTCTGATTGCTATTTCTTTTGAACCTCCTGCTTGATCTGTGCAGAAAAACCAGTTTGAGATTGACAGTGGATTTTGGAAATCTATTCAGGCACACTCCAATTGGAACTGCTCCTTCTGGTTTTTAGAACAGATTGAGCAAACAATTTCTTCTCAGTACTGATTAGTAAAGATCACCAAAAGCACTTTACTTCATGTGTGCATAGAAGCAGGGGACCTGCCAGACTTACCATGGAGGTGCGTTTGCTTTTCAGCTCTCTGTCATGCTCTAACCTGCCAGGACCTTTATTGTCTTGCCCTCCCATACAGCACAGTGCTGGTCCACTGTGCTGATAATAATGCTTGAAGGACCTGGCGAGTAGAACACAGGAAGCGTGCTGGATTCTGGGTAAGACTCCTGGAGAGTGAGGGATGAGCCTCAGGAGAATTCAGTACTCATGTACCTCAGTGAAGTTCCTCAGCACTACCTCAGTAAAGTTCCTAGGACTGGACATTAGTCATGTGCAGGTCAAAGCAAAAGATTATTTGGTGCATCCTCAGCTTCCTGTAACTAAGAAAGAGGCTCAGTCCTTGGTTGGCCTCATTGGATTTGGAGAGAGTGCATGCATTAACTCACTTACCCAAACTCAGGAGTGCTGGTTTTGAGGAACGGTTTCTGAGTTGTAAAACAAATAATGGGTTAATCACTAAAAGACCCTGGCACCTGTGATGCTACCCACAGTGATCCAGTGGGCCCATCAATCTTTAAACACGGGCCCATCCAGTAGCAGCCCATGGTCAGGCGGGAGCATATTCATTTCATCATCCACTGGGAGCCTGTGCCCAAGCCAGCTGTGAAGGCTCAGGGACGCTCAGGAACAAGCACTCAGATTTCTGTGTCTACTCATGCTGCAAGGCTTCCTTTCTCAACCCATAGGTGTTCACCTATGGGAGAAAAAAGTTCAGACCCAATGTAGAGTTGGATGATATTCCACACAAACCAAAAGGATATGCTTATAAAACTGCAGCTGCACTGAGGCAGGCGCTATAGATTTGTACAAGATGATGGGAAAGAGAAATCCTCCAAGCGTGCACAACAATGAAATAGTTCATTTGGACAAAAAAATACAATCAATCAAGGCCAGACACACAGATCACCCAAATTTTGGGATAGTAGTTGGTGGGTAGTGACTTTCTCTGTAAAAAGACAGCAGGATCAGTGATAAGCCAAGAGGTGTGTGGTTGGGCATCTCAGAAGGACACAGAGACGTTCACTTCCCACTGAACTTTCATCAAAAGGGTCGCCTGTAGACGAGGCGCCATCATCAAGTGGACAACACAAACCTTCTGTGCATGTCAGCTGCAATCACTTCCAGACTCCAGTGCTTTTTCAATGAGTTTAAATAGCCACGGGCCTTATTTTTCCTTGCAGGGATGGTATCTAGAGGCACTCTTAGTGATCTAGTTGTTTTGTTGGTGTTGTTTTTCCAGTGCCAGGGATTGAACTCAGGACTTTTGCACTAAGCTACAACCCCAGCTCTCCTTTTAATTTTTTAAAGACAAGGTCTCGCTAAATCCTAGGTTGATCAGAGTGGGCTCAAACTTGCAATCTTTCTGCCTCAGCCTCCTACAGTCCTGGGATTATAGGTGTGTGCCACTACACCTGGCTATGACTCCGCTTTTGACATACCATCATAAGCTTTCATACAATGCAGCCTCTAAGAAAACCAAGTTGTCTGGGACCCTTGGTAATAGAATTGTTTAACTTTATACCAAGTGGGTTGAGAAAACACCAAAATCTGCATGTAGTGTGTGCCCACATAGATTTCCAGGGGTCTATACTGTGAGATTCCAAGTTCCTAAAGGCTGTGTAAGAAAAGAATTCTGACAGGACCCATGTGACCCATCCATGTGTGCTAAATGTGTCTGTGACAAGGTCAAGTGTGTGTTTTTTATTGAGGAGCAGAAAATCATCGTGAAAATGCAGAAAGCAGAAGCACAAAGTCAGGAAACTAAATTTTATTTTTTTTAAAAAATTTTAAGACAGGATCTCCCTATATAGTTCAGGCTGGCTTTGAACTCAATATGTAGTCCAGGCTGACCTCAAACTTCTGGCAATCCTCCTGTCTCAGCCTCCTGTGCTGGCATTATAAGCCCTGAAGAAAGTTACATTTTAAAATGAAGCTTAAAAGAGATAAAAACAGAGAGAGGGGGGAGAAAGAGAGGTCAATGGAATTAAAAGGGCTAATGATATATTACTCTAGCCGTGGTAACACCTGCCTGTAATTATAGCATTTGGGAGACTGAGGTAGGAGGATTAGAAGTTTCAGCCCAACTTGGGGAACTTTGTGAGACCCTATCTCAAAATTTAAAATGTTTTAAAGGGCTAGGAATGTAGTGGTAGAATGCTCTGGGTTTAATCCCTAGAACCACAATTAAACCCCCTAACCAAAAACCAAAAACAGTATTATCCTTATTCCACACTTTTTTTGAGAGAGATAGGATCTCACTATGTAGTTGAGGCAGGCCTTGAACTCACTATGTAGCCCAGGCTGGCCTTGAACTCACAGCCATCTTCCTGCTGCAGCCTTCTGTGTACTGGGATTACAGATGTGCATCACAAGGCCCAGCTCTTCCCATGGTTTTTGGCTCTGTTGTTTTGGAGGTCTTAGTTCCACAGAAACACCCTAGGAGATACACCACTGACCCCACTGACCTGGAAGTTACAACTGCCCCCCTGGGCATCTGGGTGCCTTATGCCACTGAATCAGTAACAAAGAAAGGGCCTCATGCCACTGAATCGATAAACAAAGAAAGGGATGATTTTACCTGCTGGGACAATTGACACTGATTAAAGTGACATTGATTAAAGTGGGAAGTAGGTACATGGCTTTACACTGAGAGTAGGGAGATGTATTTCTAGAATCCAGGGCATTTTCCAAAGTGCCTCTTAGTGCTTTCCCTGCGGTAAAAATTTAATGGGTAGCAGGACACAGTGGGGCACAGTCCCACATAATTGGGAGGCTGAGGCACGTTCAAGGCCAGCCTGGGCAATTTAGTAATATCTTGCATCAAAAGATAAAATGAAAATGGAGTAGGGATATAGCTCAGTGATAGAGCATTGGCCCAGCTTGTGTGATGCCCTGGGTTCTATCCAGGAACACAGACAGGCACAGACACACAGCATAATGAAAAACTATAGTAACCCAATATGCACAGGGTTACCAAAGGTTCAGACCATTTCAGAAATGGTTATTTGGGAGCCAGGCATGGTAATGCACACCTGCAATGCCAGCGCTGAGGCAGGAAGATCACCATGGGTTCTAGCCAGCCTGAACTACATCATAAGTTCAAGGCCAGCCGGGACTACACAGTGAGACCCTGTCTCAAAAATAAGAAAATAAAAAAAGAGAGAAAGAAAGAAAGGAAAAGGAAAAAAGAAAAGAAATGGTGATTTGGGCCATCCCAATAGAGGTAAAGAATCGTGACCGGTGCCGAGCTGACAAGAGAAAGACAACAGTGCGTAGAAGTGGAAGACAGCAAGCTGCCGACGTGGAGAGGAGTGTCTAAGCATATGCTTCCATGCTTTCTTTTGTATCCATTTTATTCCCTCCTTTTACCCTTTCTGTATAATGTCATAGATTGTACAGTGGTGATAGTTAACATTATGAATTCATTCTTAGTGCAGATTATCAATGCAGAGTTGTGAGTAAATTACAAATATTGTTCAGAAATGGATAGAAGATCTGGGCTATACACTGATGTGAGATATGTGCTGGTCTTTCAGTTCCTTCCACAGCACTCCTAGCACACTGACACTTTCTGAGTAAGAGTAGTGCCTTTCCATTTACACGGTGCCTTTTCTGGCCTGAGTGTGTGCTCGTGAGATGGGGCCTCTGTCTAGCCTCAGGATGCCACCAGTCACTAGACAGTGACTAGAGCAGCAGAGGGTTGAACTAGCCCTGCCTACTGGTGTCTGGGAAAGGCTGAGATCAAGCTCTATAAAAACTTGTGTTTGTTTGCCTTTTCCAGTACTGGGAATTGAACCCAGGGGCACTCTATCTCTAACATACATGCTCAGCCCTTTTTTTAAATTAAAAGTTTTTAAATTTAGAGATAGAAACCCCTAAATTCCCAAAGCTGGCCTTGAGTTAGCAATCCACCTCCTGAGTAGCTGATTACCATGTGTGCCACCATACCTGGCTTATTAAAATTTTTTTCTTTTTCCTGATACTGGAACATTGAACCCAGGGCTTCTGCACTGAGTTACATCCCAAGCTCTTTTAAGTTTTGAAAGGGTGTCACTAAGTTATTAAATTCTCCAGGCTAAGATCAAACTTTCAGCCTCCCAAGTTGCTGGAATTACAGGTGGAACACACTTGCACAACAATATCTAATGAGCTTCCAGGCTGGTTAACATATCTACATGCTGGACAGATGCTCTTGTACTTGGGACTCTTCTAGACTTTGCCCCGTGTACTTATTCATCTTGCTATTCTTCTGTATTTTTTATTCATCTGGTCTCACTAAGTTTCCCAGGCTGGCCTCGAACTTGCAATCCTCTTGCTTCAGCCTCTGAAGTGCTAGGATTATAGATGTGCACCATAATGCCAGATTTGGCTGACCTTGAACTCACTCTGTAGCCCAAGCTGGGCTCAAATGTGGGGTGATCCTCCTGTACCTCCCTAATGCTGGGATTGCAGAGATGTGCCATCACATCTGACCATCTGTATCTTTTCATAAAATCCTTACGATAAAGTGCCAAGTGTGTTTCCATGAGTTCCATGAGCCATCCTAGAAAATTAACTGAAGCTGAGGAAGTAGGGACATGGAAACCCTGGCTTATAATTTGGGTGGCTCAGACTTGCAATTGGCCTCTGAAACAGGGGCATTCTTGTGGGACTGAGCCCTTAACCTATTGAATCAGACACTATCTGCAGATAAACAGCATCAGAACTGAATTGAATTGGAGGATACCCACTTGGATCTGCTGCTGGAGAACTGCTTGAAGGGTTGGAGGAAAGTCCACACATCAGGCCACAGAACTGTTCTGTGTCGGGTGTACAAGTAGGAGAATGACTGATAGGGATTTGCTGTTCCCTTCTAAGGAAAAAGTTGGGGATACCTCCCTTGACATAAGGATTAGTTGGTTTATTTAGGAGAAACCAGGCTACTTTTGCTATTGGTATTTGTAAGCTTGAATAGAGGCAAGAACATCTGTAAAGCTGCTAATTAGTCAAAAGGGTATGCTGCTCTCTTCCATCAGGGTTTATTCCCTCTCCCCTCTTGGCTGTTCCGTATATCATCAAAGGTGGTGCCAGGCTCAGCGGCAGTTGCCTGTAATCCTAGCACTCGGGAGGCTGGTGCAGGAGGATTACCTCACATTCAAGGACAGCCCACGCCATGGAGTGAGACTGTTTCAAAACACTAAAGAAAGAAAAAAAGAGGTGGGTGTCTTAAGACTATCTCTCTCTGTGTTTTTATTAATGCTTCTCAAAGTTTTATTGCACTTTTGTTGCAAGGGAAAAGCTTCTAGGAGGCCATTTGAGAAATGCACTCTTGTTAATAAAATTTTATGGATGACGACAGAATGTAAAATAATTGTAGAAGAACAAACAAAAATGTTTAGGTGCTTGGCTTGTAGCACAAGTCTTATGCCCATTAAAGTATATTGAAAACGTGTTTAAATATTCTATTAAGAATGCTTTGCATAAGTGCCTGTCTGGCAAGTGCAAGGTTCTGAGTTCTATTTCTACTATCTCCCCCCAAAATGCTTTTATTTGTTTTTGCTTTTAGAAGAAAACTGTGAATTTTCTTTACCAAACCAAGTTTGAACAATTTTTATGGTCATAAATTTTTCTAAACCTTTGGATGTCTCCTAGAGTCTTACCTGTGATTTAGCCCTTGTATATTTATTAGTATAGGTTTGAGTTGTTTTGTTGTTGTTGCTGTTTTGAGATAGTTTGCTATGTAGTTCAGATTGGATGCAATATGTAGCCTAGGCTGGCCTTGCACTCATGGTAATCCTCCTGCCTCAGCCTTCCAAGTTCTGGAATTACAGGTGGGATCCACCACACCTGGCTAGTGTATGTCTGTAAAACATAACAAATACATTCATCATGGGGTACTGGTACATATTCATATCAGCACATCTTCATCCTTTCTACTTCCTGCTCCCTTCCCTCCTTCCTCTCCTCCTATCGGCAGACTCACTTCTGGAACTATATTTCTTACACTTAGGTGCTTGTAGGATCCTGGATATGATTTACAGTCAGTCACAAAATACACTTACACAGTATCTGTAAAGCAGAAAGAGCCATTTCTTTCTTACTGGCAGTGGTGGACAGACAGGAAGCTTTGTGACAACCATAGGCATTCCTCTGCTAGTGGTGACAGTTGGTAGCTACTTCCTGCATCACTGACCTGAGTGATAGCCACAGTGGCTGATTTTCAGGACCACCGCAACAGGGCAAACCTGGAAACCAGAGGCAGGTTTCCTGGACCTCTTCTTCTCAGGATGATAGCACTTACCTTCCACTTCCGGCATTTGGTGTGACTTCTATTTTCTGTGCTGAACCCTACGTTTTTTTATGTCAAGCCAGCACACCTAAAGTTACAGCTACCATCTGAGCACCTAGTTTCTCCACAAGTTTCAAAATCCCATCGACATGGTTGATGAACTTGAATGCTTAATAGCCCCTCACTGAGAGTCTTCAGGTTGCATCTAGGAATCTGGAAGAAAGAAAACAGACTGCCTTTATCATGTAATTAAATGACATGTGTTTCTCATAAAAATACACACTATTTTCATTTACCACCATCCCATCTTGGTAGAAAGTGCTACATTCTCACATGTAAAAGAAATATCTCAGTGCTGATCCATGTTGGTCCTCTTTTGTGTAGTTGCTTTCTTGAGTTTAGCTCTAGATGATGCATAAATATCCTAAATGTGGAATATTCTTTAAAAACATATAAATTCAATTAAGTCTGTTTTAAAAATCTTATTGTTTGTTTGGGACAGTCTCACTATGTTGCCCAGGCTGGCCTTGAACTCACAGCAATCCTCCTGCATCAGCCTGGGTTTGTTTTTTTTAAATTTTATTTAAAGAGAAAAAACAAAAAAGAAAACAACCAAGAAAACAGAAAAAGGGTAACAACAATACAGAATTCCAAAGACAAAAAATAAAAGAACAACAACAAAACAAAAACAGTAAGAAATCACCACTTGGTAAGTTACATGCTGTTGTTCGAGTTATAAAATTAAAGCATACAAAGTTCAAACAGTGAGACTGTTAACAGTTCTGCTCAACAATCTAACAAAAACAGTGATATGGTCATCCATCTTACACACTTAAACATACATGCAGTTATATCCTTTAGAGCACTTTCTTTTCCCCTCTTTTTAAAATATTTTTTTAAATTTTATTTTAAAGCGGGTAAAATTAAGCACAACAAAACAGAACAGAACGGGACATAAGAAAGCATAAATTTGAAAGCTAGACAATCAGAGATCTTCACTATCTGTCATATTGTCTCTTGTTTTCTTCCAAATGGTTGTCCATATCTTTGCATATGGGGAGCTCATACTAAATAACATAGCCAATCTTTTCACAAGATGTGTAGTTCACTGGCTCTCACTTGCTG
>PVJX010046645.1:0-12206 GCA_004027295.1 Dolichotis patagonum | reverse complement strand
ATCTTCACAAACTAATACAGTAAATAAGGTGAGGTTGACAAGTCTGACTTGGATTTAAGAAAAATCTATGTTATAGTCTTACCTTTACTTCTAGTCAGATACTTATTAATGGATTAAAAAAATAAACACAAACATTCATACCATCTCACACACACAGTCTTATTCAGGAACATGGACAGGAAACTTAACTAGGAGTAAGAATTCCAGGTTCTAACACTAGGTCTCAGAACCTGCCATGTGAAGCAAATGACAAGACTATGGTCTAAGGTGTCACCTAGATATGGGTTTATGTTTGACTTGTTGGCTGTGTAATCTCAGGAAAGTTATTGAGTCACCTGAGAATTTGTTTCTTAATTGTATAAACAGTGATTTCTATCTTCTAAGGTTTTCGTAAGTACTAAACTAAATATGGGGTATAACTAAGTTTATAAAGGAGGCGAGAACTGCATGCTGCACATTGCATCCAATCAATAAATAGTAAGAACTGTTATTAAATTTAACACAATTAAATGGCTGATATTTGATTTTTCTAATCTACCAAAAATGACACTTTCATATGGTTCCACCTAATATTAATGTTCCAAAGACACAGAAGAGCACAGTGGCTCAGAATACAAGTTTGTCAGTAAATGAAGAACACACAGTTCATATACACACAATGAAATATTTTTCCAAATTTAAAAAAAAAAAGGGAAATCCTATCACTTGCAACAACATGGATTTACCTCGGTATATTGTGTTGTTGAATAAAGCAAAGACAGAAAGAAAAATACCACATAATCTCATTTATATATGGATGCAACAAGGTTGAATTCAGAGAAAAGTACTATCATAGTTTCCAGAGGGTGGAGTGGAAGGGTGGGGACGGGAGATGTTGGCCAAAGGACAAAAAAATCTCAGTTACAAAGAACACATACCAACTTCCCACAAGGAACGTGAACACTATGCATTACAAACATGTACTAATAAAAAGAAACAAAAAAGACCTACTGTATGTCATGCTGACTATAGTTAATAACAATGTATCATACTCCTAAAGATTGCCAAGAAAGCAGATTTTAAGTGTTCTCACCACAAAAAATAAGTACACGATGTAATAGACAAATTGGTTCTTTTCATTCAGCCATTCCATCATATGCACATATTTTAACGTATTATGTACATAATAAATATACACAAATTTGTATTTGTCGATTAATTTCAAAAATAATTTTTAAAAAACAATACAAGTAGAACCTGGAACCAGAATCTTTGGGCAAGATTCCTACTTCTGTCACTCACTGATAAGTTACAAAATCTCTCTAACTCAGCTTCTCGACTGCAAACCAAAACTCTGGAAGCACTTACTGTATAAGATAGGTGAATAGATTAAATAAATTAATCAACACAAAGCTCTTAGCCTAGTACTGAGTTAGTCCTCATTGACATAGTTTGCTATTAATATTTATATTACTAATTTTTAAATGAAAGAAGCAGCTTTGAAAACATCTGAAATTCAACTTTCAACTCCGAGATATATTGGATAGCACTGATAAAAGAAAGTTACAGCGTTTGAAAAGATGTTAAACATCGAGCCCTGGAATTTTGATAGACTCAAATATAATCTAAATTAAATGTCTGAAATTTACTTAAAAATTATCTGAGAATTCATAAACAATAATGCTGAAAATGTGCATTTTATCTTGAGGATCAATCAATATCTTCCTCAACATCTTAAATTGCTAAACATTTTAAAATATGGTTTAAGATAAAATGAAAAGCTATGCCAGGTATGTAGCTTAGCAGCATATCATTTGCCTGGCAAGTGTAAACCCTGAGTTCGATTCCTGGTACCAAAAAAAGAAAAATGAAAAGCTACTACTACATATAAGGTAGAATTTAATATTTTCCAGGGGAAGGTGTTGAAAGGAAGGGAGGAGAATGGGAAAGAAATAAACAAGCAAGGTCTATCGTGTACAGGTACAAATTCCCTATGATGAATGTTATCACGTATCCTAAGAGGTTCCAATAAAATAAAATCACCCTCCAAAAACAACTGATCCAGTGGATGTGGTGTCTGCAGGAAAAAAAAATATTTTTCCTACTTATATTCCCAGCTCTTCATTATAGCCAGCTGACAATGACCAACAGAATCAGTAGGTCAGATAATGACCAAGCCACTAATTCCACTGGTGACCACGAGCAGATCACTTCAATCTCATTTTTTTATTTCAGAAAAAAATAAAAAGAAATCTAGTAAAGATATCAAAACTCCTAAGACTGAAACTCGGAATTGCTATCTATTGTGAATAGATGAAGCACAGAATGCAGCCGGGCATGATGAGGCACTCCTGTAACCCCAGGATGTAAGAGGCTGAAGCAGGAGAATTGCTGCGAGTTCAAAGCCAACTTCCACCACGCAGTGAGTTCAAAGCCAGCCCAAACTACATAGCACGACCCTATCTCAAAAAATTAAAAAAAAATTTAAAAATAAATACAAAGGAAAAGAAAGAAAATAATATAATGCAATCTCTTCAAAGTAATATAACCCACTTCATCTTTCAATAAACAGCAAAAAATAACAACAATAAATAACTGTTTCAAGAGCAGAATGTTACAAATAAAAGCATATAAAGAGTAACAGTTAAAAATAATATCCCCTAAACTGAAACCACAGTGCATATCTTAGCAATTCTGGCTAGTGATTATTATTCTGTGCAAAAAAGTAAACAGTTAATGATCAAGCCTTCTTCTGAAATTTATTAGAAACATACACGCCTTTCAGCAGAATCAAAGCTGCCCAGGATACTGTAAAACCAACATGGTCTTAAAATTTTAGGTCTATTCATTAGAGACTCCAACTTCTGACCTTCAGCAGCTCACATGACATCAACCTTCTGTTTCTGCAAAAACAAATGTCGTGATGTAACCCCTGGGACTCATGAAAAGATAAATTAGTTAATGTTTCTAGAAGATAATGATTGACAAAGAAACATCCTCCTTGTATTTCACTGGAAAGTTAGTAAGAATCCAGTCACTCAAAACTTCCTTCCAAATGTATGTATCTCAGTAAGCATTTCTAAAGGGGCAAAGAAGTTCATGACCATGCACCAGATCTAAACAACATTTCTGAGAAGTAAAAAAAAATCTAAATCCTCAACGTGGCATCATAACTAGTTGAAACCAAATAGTCTTACACAAATGTGATTCTGAAGGGGAAAAATATATATAAAACCAAGACACATTGAATCTGCTAAGGCAAAATACATTCTCTTCACAAGTTAAAGAATTTACGCCAATTAAGTGATTTTTTTTTAATGTCAAACTACAAACTACATCTCAAAACATGGGTAACAATGAATATGAGGGCTTTCATAGGCAAGATTTTCTGTTAAACGGCCTCAACATTGAAAAAAGGAGAAAACTATTCAAGATTTCCTAACACAATATTTTCTATTAAACAGTAACTGTATTTTCATGCCTTAGAATAAAACAGGTTTCACCTCAACCAATACGAAGTCTTTTATTTAAAAGCTTGTTATAAGATAGTGTATAGGTTGTTATTTGATTTGTTTATTTTGATGTTTGTTTTGGTTTTCCCTCAAGACATTTTTTTCTCTTAGTCCATTTTGGACTCCAAAACTCAGAGATGTCATCATTAAACATCTCCTAGGAAGTGCACAATCTGATTAGCACATTAACTCGGGCATAAACGAACCGTGACCACATTGCCTCTTTTCTGTATGGTACCACTCTGAGAGAGACTATTCATGATACAGGTTCACAGTGCATCATGATTATAACATCGTAGGGAGTCGGTACATGTACAAAACACAATTTAACACTTTCCTCTTAAAATTTCAACTCCCAGAAAGCTTAGAAGATAAGGTATAAGCTTGAAAAGTTTTTATACTTTATGCCAACAAGTAGAGTCCACCATTTTCCACCTAATGTCAATTCATGAGTTGTAGACGAGTGAAATTACTTACATCCGGATGTGATTTTCATTAAGCTAGTTGCCAGGTTAGTAGTCTGCTTTAAAACAAAATGGTAACTTTAGATGGCCACAAAGGTAAGACTATCTTTTCCATAACTTATACGTGAACCGTACAGAATGAAAGTCATTAGCCACATACAACCATTCAATATATTAAGTGTGCCTGTGCTTATCAAAGGACTTAACCATTAGATTTAGCAGTCAATTTATTATTTGATTTATGCATTTTTTTATTTGAGACCAGATCTCACTATGTATCTCAGGCTGCTCTCAAACTCCTTGGCTTAAATAGTCCTCCCACATCAGCCTTCAGTATAGTGGGGACTACCTGAGACTCATTTAAGCTATTAGGTGACATTAAAGCATGTCTACAACAGCTTAGGTACTATATATGAATCTGCTGTTTCATGTGTAAAGCTTTTGAGATTAAAAACAAAGATATGATAATCCTTATAAAAATTTAGTGAATCAATCATTATTATGCAAGAGAATAAAAACATATATTTCCAGTAATTAATAGAAAAAACACTTCATTAATTTTTAAATAATGACTATATGTCAAAATAATATTTTAGATATGTTGGGTTAAATGCATTTTTTAAGTGACTGTTTCCAGCTTCCTCTTACTTTATGACTTCCATGATATTTCTGTTAGGCAGCAATGACATGAGTAATATTAGTCAAGGCTCTGAGCACCTGAGCTGAGCCAGCTGAAATAGCTTTAAAAAGTGTCCACCAAGAGAGAAAAGCAGAGATCAGAAAACACTGTATTTTTGCATTCTGCTTTTGACACTGACCACCCAAAACACCCCAGCAAGTCATGAACTTTCTTTGGCCTATATATCTTGATATATAAAATCAGAATTGTTTCTTAGCAAAAACAAAATACTTGTAAAATGCCTGGCATATTATAGGATCCTGTAGAGTTGACTGACTGTTTCCAATACAAAGCGAAGATCACAGACAATTACTAAAAGTCTACTGCTTCTCTGTATCTTATCTCCTTGCAGATAAGATATTTTCTGTCGACCCTTCCCTTGATAATACTAGGATAACTTTGTTACCACAGTATGCTTTCCAGATGAATGGTGGCAGCCTTTAATAATGCATAAATGCTTAATGCTATTATCAAAATGTCCAGAAAATAGGTAGACCTATTCCCATTGGTGTTTTTAGATGGTATAAACTGATTTCCAGAAATATCACCATTATTTCTGCGAACTTAAAATTCCTGTGACTCTAAAACAAACTTACCATCTCAGAATATTTATATCATATTCAGAATTTCTACATTTCTGTCATGGTCAAACTGAGTGTGTGATAAGCTATAACATGCACTGCTCTAAGACATTAAACTAATACTTCATAGTTATTAAAGATATAAAACATGGGGACCAGAAATATTTATTTTAAATTACCTTATCTCATTGTTGCACTGTATTTTTTTCCAATTTGAAAAGTGACTGAAAATTCTTATTCTATAAAATCATACCACAGACATAAATTAGAAACATAATTCTAGAATGAATAGATAGCCCTTCATAAAGTAAATTGCAAAACTACAGTTCTTTTTTTTTTTACTAAAAAGTATATATTGGTTGAAATATTAATTTTAAAATAGCTTAGGTGAACAAATGACTAGAAAACTCAAACAGATAATTCATGGAAAGGTACAAGTTTGAAAGTCATAAATCATCTTTCAGCGTGCTGTCAAGAAGGAATAGCATTCCTTTCCACAAGGATTCCCATAACATGTTGAATCCTGACCAGATAGCTTAAAGATCACCTCACTTGATTAGTCTTAGGTTTTTCTGAAAAGTAACTCAGTCCCCTCTCTTTACCAGTTCTTTGCCATTTTGCCCATGGTCCTCTCATCAGTCTCTTTCCTCACTCACTTCAGTAGGATTCACTGAGGCCCCATGTGCCACCAGATCTTGGACATCCCCAACTTGTCACAGCATCTAAATAAAAGCACTAAAGTGTGATGGAAGTATAGAGGTAGAAAATATTTTAAACATTTTAAAAATGTGTTGGGCTGTGTAAGTGTGAATGCACATAGGTATGTATATATGTATAATCCTACCCTTTCTGATTGTAACCAAAATAAAACTGAAGGTGCACAACATACAAGTTCATTAAAGTTAATTTGTTCATTTCCAACTAGTGTTCTTAAAAATAAATTTTTATTTTAGTTTATGCTGTGCTACCAAGTTAAAAACCAAAGTTCAACTACAGCTTTCCAAGTTATTGCAATAAATATTCCAACTCTTACATTTTATGTTAACACAAATACCTACTGATCCAGAGCAGATTTTACTGATCCAGAATTTTTGTAATTCTCAAAAATCTTCTTCAAGTTGTTCATCAAGTTATGTAAGAAGTCAGATAAATCTCCCACTGAACAAAAATGTTCTCTTCATTAATTCATACCCAATGGCAAATTTTCGGGAAATAAAACAAGGCTAGCAGACCTGGTAAGTTTACTATAAAACAAATTCTTATTTTTTGAATTGTAACTGTTTGTTCATTGGTTTTCTCACTAAATTACATGCAATAGAAGGGAGGGATAAAGTTCTGCTCGCTGTGTCCATTAGAAAAGCACAGAGTTCAAGCCCCGAAGTGACCATCCTTGTAATTCCAGCTCCTTGAAAGGCTAAGGCAGGAGGATCTGAGCACAGTCTGCACAGACTAGGCAGAGTTTGTCTCAAAATTTCAAAAAGAAAGAAAGAAAAAGGGAAGCTGGGGAGATAATTTAGTTCAAAGGCCTTAAATTCAATCCCCAGGATAAGAAAGAGAAAGAAAGAAAGAAAGAAAGAAAGAAAGAAAGAAAGAAAGAAAGAAAGAAAGAAAGAAAGAGAGAGAGAGAGAAAGAAAGAAAGAAGGAAAGAAAGAAAGAAAGAAAGAAAGAAAGAAAGAAAGAAAGAAAGAGAACAGCTTTCATAACAGTTTCTAGATGGTTAAACAGAGATTACAGGATGACAGAATATTTACATCTCATAATTTCCAATAAAATGAGTTTGCTTTTGAGATTGCTTTGTCTCATCCCATTAACTAAAAACAGGTATAAAACATTTAAAAAAACAGTGTGACCCATAGGTTATGAAAAATGGTGTCTTTTGGTTAAAAAAAATCAATTTAGCTGCAATTTATTGCGGGCATGTGCCAGTCACTACTCAGGGTGCCAAGGTTTGAAGATAAATAAATTCTCTACATGCAAAAAACATAAGAGAGTTAGTTTCATAAAATTAATCTGAAGTAAACAGTCACTAAACTATGGAAAACAAAGCAATACCTCTCCTCTTTAAAATGTGTTTTATTCCTCCGTGAAAAAGAATGACAAATTTACTTGTTTGGGTGCCCTAAGATTCTACAATATATTTTGTATTCTTTGCTTGTTCTTTAGAAAAATGCAGTCTCCTATGCAAAATAAAATGTCACCACTGAGGCTGTCTTTGGTTCAGGGATCAAATAGTAAATCACAAAAAAAGAAGGATGAATTCTGAAACAGAACAAAAAAAGAAAAAGATCTACATGAAGTAAATCAGAGCCCAGTTTTACACAATATCATTCTGGTAACAGACCAAAACACTAGAACCACAATCAGCTGCTAACCTAGGGCAAGCAACCGAGAACTGTCCCAAAGTGAATTACTGCATTAGACACGCACTTTGTGAGAACCGCAGGAAAACAAAACAGTGGAGAGAGATCCTCTGGATAAGCAGACAAGCAGGTTGAGAGCCATGGTAAGTGGAAACTAGGAGCCCTCAGGGGTCATCTTCCAGGGGAAGCAAAGTCTCCAGGGTACTTTAGAGTTTGCCAAAAGGAACCTTCTCAGACACTAATAGCCTGATCTGGCAGGTTCGTTCATTTCATTTTAGAAGATGTTATCTTTAGTTCTTTAAAAAAAAAAAAGAAAGAAACAAAGAAAAAAGAAACAAAGAAAGAAGTCAATCTTTCTCACCTAGACAAGTGTGAATGATAAATCAAGAAAACTTGACCACCGTAGATATCAACAAGTTTGTAGTGTGCCGCAAATGTTTCTTTGATGAATAGAACTGGCCGACCCTTGTGACAATGTCTGCTACATTAAAGCGAGTTCTACTTACACCCAACATCTGGTGGAGGTAGTGATACTCTGGCCCTTGATTGTACAGCAGGAAGGTTTTCCAAAACAGTAGGGCATTCAAGGAGAGCCACATGAGCTAAAACAATCAAAGAGACAGAGGAAACAAAAATTAAAAATAAACATCACTCGATGAATGAGGCCACATTTTCTGAACGTAGCAGTTTTAATGCAGCAGCAGTAAGTGACTGCAGGAAGCATCTCAATTAAGCAGAAAGTTGGAAAGCACTCAAAGGAAAAACTGGCCCTAACCAGTCCCTCCAACCTAAGAATAAAAATTTGGGTGGCAAACTGGTCTCCCAGCTCATCTCCCAAATAGGATGATCTGCAGCTTCAGGTATCGCCTGAAGTACAAAATAAGACTTCAAATTAGTGACAGCACTCTGTCCTAAGCAACCAGAACCAATCTGGGAAAAAAAAAAAAGCAAAGCGGGGGAAACGTCTAAAGGGTGTTCACTTAAGTAACTTCTCCCTTCCTCCACATCTGTACATCCGCTCTCCCACCCATGTGAAGGAAAGTTCCCAGGCGTAGGGAACGGGGAGGGGGTGTCATTATTTTCTCTTGAGTTTCAACAGCATAAACTTTGTTCTTGACAGTTCCAGTAAGACGCAAAACTTCCACTTCCAAACGCCCACCCGCGCGCGCTCTGAGAATGAATCAAGTCCAGGCGAGAGAGACCGACGCGAGGAGCCCGGCCCGCTGTCCTACCAGGCAGAGGTGCTTAACCCCTTCGTTGGCCAGCCAGCTCCTCCAGGACACAGCCATGCCGCCGGCCGGAGAAGCAACAGTGGCCCCGGGGCCGCTGAGACGGTGGTCCGGCCTGCGGGAGAGGCGAGGGACTCGGGTCAAAGAGCGCCCGAGACGGAGACGGGCGCCACGCCAGCCCCAGCGGAGTCCGCGCCCGGCTGCACAGCGCCAGCCCCGGCCGCCCTGAGCGCACGTCTGCAGCGCCGCGCGGCGCCTTTGTCTGCGCGGAGCCCCGGCGGCTGCGGCGGATCCGGACTCCGCGGGTGGGAACTCGTAGGCGTCCCCAGCGGGCTGGAGCCTGGCCTGCGCTGCTGCGAAAGAGCGACCAAGAGGTGCAGAGCGGCGGCAGTCATATTAGTAGTGGGGACCGCGACTCCTCCTCGTGCACAAACACGCGCGCGCGCGCGCGTACACACGCACGCACGCCAAGTTTTCTGGACTGTTTTTCCCCCAAAAGAATTCAACTCAAAGTGCCTAGGGACAGAAACTTGAGCCGGAAACAGCCTGGGGTGTTAAAGTCCCTTTTGTCCCACTGGTCCTGGGCAGCTCCTCTTATTGCCACACAGAGGCTCCCTGAGATACAAACGCCCTCTCCCTTCTTTATCCTCCTCACCACCCACCTGGTCTTGATGGAAACTTTTAAAACATTGCTGAATACAAAGAACCAGGGAGTGACTGGTTAACACTGACGTAATTCTCAGAGGCTTTAGAGCAGGTCAGATTTCCTCTGTTTAGGAACTCTTTTACTACCTACTTTTAAAGTCTATATGGCAGTAGGAATCCTCTCAGCCTTGCATAGGAGGCCCAGTGAAGGGTAAGACAATAGCATTGATACACAACACCTATCCTACAAAACAACGTGTCGGTATTAGGGAAGAAGGGTGCACAGCATTCAATCATACCGAAGAATAAGGCTTAATAGATGTGCAATGAAGATTTATTAAAACAAGAACCTTCTCGAATTAAACAACAACAAGTGACAAAAGTGACAAAAAGTTTACCGCTAGTAACAAAATCGCATGGCTTTTGAGATACACGAGGGGTGGAACAAAGAATATTCTATCAGTCTTTTTATTTTTTATTTTGGGACAGAGTTTGACTAAATTGCCAAGGGTGGCCTCCAGTTTACAATCCTCCTGCCTTAGCCTTTCTCATAACTGGGATTGCAGAATGCACCGGCACCTGGTTTAGCTCTTTCTTTTGTAAAACCAAATACATTTTAGCATACTACTCATGCCCACGCTATAGGCAATGGACTTATCACAATTAGCTTAATGAACTGATTAATGATTGTAACTTTCGAACTGGGAGTGGTGGTGCCCCTCAGAGCACTGGAGAGGCTGAGGCAGGAGAATCACTCTAAATTTGAGGCCAATGCAGGCTACATAGTGAGTTCAAGGCCAGCCTAAACTACGCAGCAAGACCCCGTTAAAGAAAAAAGAAAGAAAGTTAAAGAAAAAATGAAGAAAAAACTTTCAGTAATTTTCTTTCTAATCAATCGTCTGTCATCTCATTTTAATACATTTCCTTTCTATTTTCATGCTTGACCAAATTTAAAAATGAACATAACTCTTTCCGAAGTTAGAGAGCATATTATTTATAAACAATGCTGTGATGTCATTGACCATGTAATGCCTGAAGGAAATGGAAGAGAGATCATGGAAAAACTGAAAAATATCACTGTCGGTGGCTGGGGATTTAGCTCAGCGGCATAAGTGCCTGCCTGGCAAGTGCAATGTCCATCCCTCGTACAAAAAAAAAAAATCACTATTGGCAAAAGGTTACATTCTAATGCACACTAGTTTCCGTAGAGTGTTAACTTCAATAGATGGAAACAAAAGTTTTGGTTGCAAAATAAATGGGGTCCTGGAATGTGTTTAGAAGAGTTGGGCAATTGAAGAATAATAGAATAAAAGATAGTTGTTACTACTTCAGCTACTTCCAGAGAAATAACAATAAAACTGACAAAAGATTAGAATCATAGATCCTAGAGAAGTATGGAGGCACATACCTGTAATATCAGCACTCTGGGAGGCTAAGACAAGAGGATCACCAGTTTGATCCCAAGCTGGACAGCAATATTGGACTTAGTGAAACGAGGTCTCAAAATAAAAAAATAAAAACAGATTTGGGGATGTAGCTCAGTGTGAAGGCTCTGGATTCAATTTCCAGTATTTATACTAGTACCATAAATAATAATTAACAGCAATATTAATAATCAGATCCAACTATAAATATGTACCTGCTGGGTGCCAGGTACTGACCTTGATATTTAGTATGCAGAAATCTCAGTTCTTATAGTAGCTCTTCAAATAGATATTAATGCTCCCACTTTAAGTATATGGAAATAATCTAAAAGAGATGGAGAAATTTGCATTCTATAAAATAATTCAACTAAATAATAAAATGCAATACTACTAGTGATTGTTATATTTATCACTAATTTTTATTTTGTTTTCTGTAAAAAAAAAAAGGTCCAAGATCTGACTGTGGCAGGGTGGCATGGCTAAGGGGCAACTGCTCATGGTGGCTGCAAGCAACAAGAACAAGAAAGGCAAAAGGGGAGCAGCACGGAGAGAAGACCTTTTTGTCCCTTACATTGTATGTAGGCCACACCCACTTGGGTGTGGCATTCACATGATAATCCCAGCATTGGACCATGAGTCATTCACAACTCTAGAAACCACCTCCATGACAGCATGAGGCTTTGGGGGACCATCCAGACTCAAACCATAACACCCTCCAAAGAACCGCTTTTGAATACTTGAAATTTTGGGAGGGCATTTTGATATAAATCATAATATTTTATTAAGATTCTTTAGAAAAATAATAAAATTTATACAAATGTCGACTATATTTATCATTACTATTTATAGCACTCTAAAAGGGGTCCAAGATCTATTTACGTTGGCATGCAAAAAAAAAACAGTAATGTGAGCCATCCCCATGGGACACAGGTAATGTAGTACTATGCAGAAGTGTTCATCAAAAAGATTTTTTAATTTTCTCTCAGCCAGATTGTTTAGTGTAAGTAGCATCTTTCCCAAGCTAGGGTTAGGTACTCTCAAAAGTAATGAGAGAGTTCTGTAGCACTATCAATATATTTCAGATATCATGATGAAGTTCATTCCTTGGCCTAAAAAATAATTCACATAAAAAAGAAAAAAATTCTTCAATGACAAATTGCTTATTACAAACTGTCAGTTAGATGTTCTTATCCTATTACTTGTTACTCAATAAACACAGAAGCTGTTGAAAAACATTTTTGTAGAAAAAAATCCTTCAAAATATGACATGCATGGGTTACATTTGATGAAAGTTTACATGTTCTACCTACTTTATTCTCCACTCTTTCCTAT
>PVJX010046644.1:0-12211 GCA_004027295.1 Dolichotis patagonum | reverse complement strand
CTGGCTCCCTAAGTTGTAAGGCGAATGCTGGGTGTGGTCAGCCCAGAGCCTGTGGAATCTCAGGCAGGCCAGGCCACCGTGCTTTGTCCCAGGCAGGTCTCCAGGAGGTTCCCTGCCAGTGAAGGGTGGGCCTACAGGTCCCAAAGAGTCAGGCCAAAATGCTGGTTTCTGCAAAGTTCCCGTCCCAAACAGACCTGGCCAAGATGCCAGTCTCCACAATATTCCCAATCCAAACAGCCTGGGCTACTCTGCGGGTCCAAGAGGTTCAGGTCCCAAAGAAACAGGCCGCGATGCTGGTCTCTGGGAGATTTCCTGGGGCTATGGGCCCAAATAGACCTGGCCCAGATGCCGGTCTCTGGGCAGTTCCCTGCGGATGAAGGGCAGGCCTACCAGTCCCAAACAGTCGCACCAAGATGCCGGTCTCTGCAGACTTTCAATCCAAACAGCCTGAGCCACTCTGCTGGTTCAAGAGGTTCGGGTCCCAAAGAGACAGGCCACGATGCTGGTCTGTGGGAGATTTCCTCATTTTCCTTGCTGCCCTCCCTTGGTAAACCTTCACTTCTTACAGATTTACAGAACCTCTTCAGCCCCACCCATGCAGGGACATCCAGGGACCCTGGGGCTTGGAGCTAGGAAGGAGCTGATCTCATATTTGTAAATAAATGGACACGACTTGAGGCCATACTCATAAGCGAAATAATCCAGGCTCACATGTGTATATACCATATAGTCTCCCTAGTATGCGAGTTGATAAGAGTATATAAGATTTTATGGTAAGCATGAGTTCCCATCTCATAGCTTTGAAGCCTTTCAATATTTTCATTCATCAGTTGGAATGGTTTTATTCTGTTTTGTTTAACTATATCATGCATGATGGTATGAACAGCTGTTTTGAAGTAAACAAAATATTATGACAGCTATTGCTGATTTAATATCATCCTTCTTAGAAGTCCTACCATGCTTCTATTCTTCTACTACCATTGGTTCTATCTGTCAAACTGTGTCTTATTGGTATTTGAATATGTGTGATAGTATAAACAAAATTTTTTATTGAAAATGAGATATTATAGTACCCATTGATCATTCTCTGTTATTTGGTTCAGAATGCCCTGTAATTCTTTCACTCTTTGAATGGTTTTGTACTATTTTGTTATGTTTGATATTATTGTATTTGAAACTATACTCAACTATAGCAGAGAAAGAGATATTGTGATAGCTACTGTTAATGTCTGGTTCGTTTTAATGTAAAGTACTGTGTTGCCTATGTGTCCTGTTCTCCTCTGCTCTGTTCTGGCCTCTTTTGTTTTATTCTCTTTAAAATAAAATTTTTAAAAAATAGACCTTAGTATTAAGATACAGAGAGACAAACCACGTGGTACAGCAAAGATACAAGCAATCATTCTAATTACTGAATAATAACTGCAGCACCATAAAAATTACATGAAACTACCCAGTCTGTTGGGAGTTGATGATTTATTAAGGAGGAAATCAGTTATTAAAAGGAAAACCAAGGGCAATATCAAAAGAGAGAAACTGACTTTTTAAATATATTTTTAAAAATCTCAGAAGGAGACCATGAGGCTCTACCACACTTTTAAATATATACAGTGTACAAATCCCAGAGGTTTTGCCTGTTTCACTGGATTTCCTCAGAGCATTCACTACCTGCAGCCAGCATCTCCATTAGACTTTGACTCACAAGGGCATCCTAGAGCAGAGAGACACTAAAGGATTGCAGGGCCTTGGGGTTTAGCATGTCCATTTCAAAAATCATGACCATAGCGATAATGAAAGTGAGTAAATTATGATTTCTCTGAAGAATGGTGACTGTCCCCAGTGTGTTATTGTGTTGCTTTCCATTCACTGAGTGTAGATAAATATGATTTTCTCACAACCATCCATAAGTGGTTGACAGGTGTGCTGCCAATTGGCACAAGGCCAGGAAGAAGGAGGCAAGTGGAGAGATAAAAGCAGGTAGTGCTTTCCAATGAATCCATGTCACTCTACATAGTTTTCAAGAGAGCACTGAACAGGTTCAGGGGTGTCGGGCTTGTCAACATCATGCAGACAATGCCCTTGCTGTATTATGATGGAGCTTGAGAAGAGGACAAGAAATCAGAATGCTATTGTCCTGTGTCAGGCTCTGCCCCTGAGAAGATGGCAGAATGGCTTGATCTTAGTAGCATGGTTCTCTGCTTTATCTAAACATGGTGAGCTGCATGGCATATGGTAGTAGAATGAGGTAGAGCCTTAGGTTACCATTAGAAAATCACAACTTGTGATAATGCCACAGGAACTTGAGATGTTGGCTTTATAAAGGGTGTTAAGGCCTGTTTAGTCTGCAAGGCTCTGCTCATGTGAAATGATTTTCATAATGTAAGCATGAAACACACACAAGAAGAGCTGCTCTGTCTGAACTGGGCCGAGGGCACAGAACTCACCAGCATAGCTCCTCCTCACCTCTGCTTCTGCTGCTCCTGAAGGGCATAAAGGAGGCAGGGTTAGAACCTGTGCAAACTACTCTACAGAGGACAGCCTTGAGCTGAGGAGGTGCCATTCAGTGTCATGTAGCTAGTTAAGGCAAAGCTGTGATATAAACCTAGGGCTCCTCATTGCTGGTCTAGTAGTCATTGTCAGCCATCAGGCAAAGCCTTTCATGAAAATTGGCAGAGACCAGAGGCACAGTCTTGCTTTCTGAAATGTATCTGGTTCTAGCCAACTAGAATGGCCTCCAGCTATAAATAGTTATAAATCTGGGTAGAATATAATAAACACTGATTTAAAGACAAAGCTGAGCTCACAGGAAAAAATTACATTAATTGGCTACGGCTGCCATTGTACCAAAAGTACCAACTGACTGGCTTAATCAACAGGTATTTAGTAACAGTTGTGGAGTGTGAAAGCCTAAGGTCAACGTGTCATCAGGGTTAATTTTGTCTTCAATCTTTTGTCTTATCTTTGATGGCTGTCTTCCTTCCCCTTGTACATGTCTATGTCCAAATTTCTCCTCTTACAAAAACATATGAGATTAAGATCTGTTTATAAAGGTCAAGGTCATCTCTGTTGATATTATTTTAACCAAACTGTCTCTTTAAAGACACTATCACAAAAAACATTTCAATTCTGAGATACTAGAGATCAGAACTTCAACTTATGGATGAGGGGACACACTGAAGTCTATAATAGTGATTTCTTAGTTCCCAAATATTGAAAGAAAATAAAGTCAAGACCATTAATGTGTTTGATCTGCTGTAGTAGATTCCCTGAGTGAAATAGAGGTTAAATATCTGAGCATCAAAGACTTTGAAAACCCCAGGGAGATAAAAGATGAAGTTTTGAGCCCAAGCCAAAAGAGACTGTAGAACATATGTGTTCAAAGACCTATAATCTGAGTGAAAAGAAGGGCTAGGAAAAATGTATTTCTATCACATGACAATGACAATAATGTTTATTTTAATCTTCATGGAATGAAGGAGAAGGCTCCACAAGCATGGGCAAACATGAACATGTGCCTCATAAAAACTTGAGGTGAATTTCATACTATCATCAGATTTGAGCTTAGAAGTAATTATTAACAGGGTATTGGGACAATGATACCCATGATTTGACAATCCATGGTCTAGAACTCTTTATGTAAAACTGTTCATGAAATATGATATCTTATTTTTTGTCATAGCAGAAATGTGCCTGTGTAAATATTGAATAGATTTATAACTACAGTGTCAATTTTGTTAATGGTTATATTGTACAGCCATTAGATGTTCTATTCATTCTCTAATTAAATCTAATACTTTCAGTAACTGTCTTAGTTACTTCTCTTGTTGCTAGGATGAAATACCCAACAACCACAAGTTAAAGGAGGAACGGTTTCTTTTAGCTTAGTTTGTAAAGATTGCATCCTATAGTCATCTGGCTCCAAAGCAGGGTAGCGTGGCAGAGGGGCATTGAAGAGGAGAAACTGTTCATGGCATGGGAGCCATAAAACAGCAGTAAGCAGCAACCACCAGCCTCCCTTTCCTTTTTATCCCATCTAGGCTACAACCCTTTGGGTGATGCCATCCACACCCAGGGTGGGCCTTCCATTACTTACACCCAGACCTATGCTAAATCAATTTAGTGGACTAATTCAGTACCACACATCCTTAATCCCAATATCATGCCCTTAACCAACTAATTCCAAAAAAGCCCCATCAATGAGCACATGAGGTTTTGTGGATGGGGGATATCTAGATATGTCATAAGAGTAATCATTACTTTCTTAGTAAAATGTCTATAATCCAAGTTTTAAAATTTGATTGATGTACCATTGCTTGTATCTTATTGTGATCCTTTATATCCCTGAACTCTAATATTGTTTTCTTTCTCCATTCTTGATATGTATTTCTTTATCTCCCTTTTGTATTAAATCTTGGTAAAGGTTAATATTTTTTCATTCATATTTTCCAGTAATTAGAGTTTGAATTTGTTAGTGTTCTCTATTTTCTCTTTCTTTGAAATTTCATCTATTTTGGCTTTCAACTGTATTATTTGGTTTCCTCTAACTATCTTGAGCTTCCTTTGCTTTCTAGTTTCACATGCAAGCCACATAATCTCTGGTGCAACTTTGTGTTCCAGAACAAAATCACCCACTGATAACACATAGGCAAATGCATAAAATTGTGGTTTAATGAAATTTCATTTATGAAAATAAGTAAAAGACCAAATTTGGCAAACAGGCTATAGTTTGCCTGCCCCTGTAATACATAATAAAAAGAGTAAAATCTTTGTAACTCACTTAACAAGACCGTTATTACCTTAATATCGTATAGGACAATCTCAATAAAGAAAGACCAGTGCTACTTGTAAACAGAGAAATAAAAATCTCCCCAGTCAATTGAATCATTAATGCAGAAAACAAAATGCAACATGTTGCAACAAAGGAATTTAAGGGTCAATTAATATTAGAAAATCCATTAATATATTCAGTATAATTTCTGTCAAAATCTAAGTAGATTTTTTTTTACTAAATTTGATGAGTTGATTCTTAAATTCACTCAATAGCCAAGAATAATCAATATGATTTTCAAGTAAAAGAATAAGAGTGTTGTTTATGGATATCAACTTTCTATAAGAATAATTTAAGCAATGTAACATTGGCTCAGAAAGCCTACATACATATGAGGATGACATGATAAAACAGGAATTTATAAAGCTAATAATGAAAAAAATACACCATTCAATAAATGATATTGACACTTTTGGCAAAATATAATAGCAAAATACAAAAGTAGATCTCCAAATTTGGTAAAATTGATGTCATCTTGTGCCCTCTATTTGACCTAGAAGATTAAAAAATTATTCAGGTTACAAGTCCCATTAGAAAAGCAAAACAAGCTACACTCACAAGAAAAAATTTAACCTGCTCAACAAAGAAGCAGGATGTAGGTGTCGACCAAAATTAATGTAAGACTCTAGTTAAAATGTTCTAAACAGGATGCCTTGTTTGCAGTTTTTATGTAAAAAATTCTGTAACCGTCTCCAGTTCAGGGCCACTTGATCTGACTCTGCAACAGGGGTCACTGAGCTCAGCTAATAAAATCCCAAAATTTGTCAATTTGGCTGCTTGGATTCCTATATTGATTATGAACCCACCTCAAAAATCATGCATTAAAATCCAAATAACAGCTACTCACAAGAAACTGATCTTTACAAATTAGAGAGTATCTTTATGACTTCGAGATAAATGTTAATTTTGTAATTATTCTTAACTTTTATTTTAAGAGAATAAACCAAACAGAATAAAACAGAATAAAGCCAATCAAATCGAAACAGTGAAAGTGATACAAGATTTCAAAACAATAAGAAATTAACCTTCCCTTTTTAGATATTTCTTCCCCTTTCACTTTCACAATATCTATTATGCTTTTTGGATCCCACTAACTCCTTTAGTTTTTTATACAATATTCACATATATGACTGAACCATTTCACCCATGAGCATGATCTCAAGTTGTAACCATTTACCTACAAGAGCCTCAAGGTTATCTTTCTTTATAGGTGAGTAACTTTCCATTGCATAAAAATGCTGTATCTTTCTTATCCATTTTATGGTTGATGGGCAAGCTACCCCCACTTTTTTCTGGTTCCCTATCACACGGAACATCATTTTCTCTCCTTTGATTTTCAGTCTTTGAATTTCCCTTTGAGTTAATGTGTTTCTTGTATACTGCATATTGATGGATCTTGTTTATGTCCTTTTATTTTTTTGTACCAGGGGTCAAAGTCATGACTTCATGCTTGCCAGGCAGGTGCTTCTGCTGCTGAGCTAAGTCCCCAGACCAGGATCATGTTTCTTGATCCACTCTACCTGTGTCTCTTTTTATTGTTGAATTGAAGTCATCCACATAAAGGTTATGCCAATGTGCACTGGTTTGTCTCTGCCTTGCTTCTTTTCGTGCCGTTGGCTCCCTCCTTTTCCCCTCCATTCAACTGTCTGCTCTGCTTGGTGATCCCACTCTGCAGCTGTTCCTGGGACCATGGCAATTTTTATCACTCTCTAGAATGTTCTTCATTACTCTTTGTAGGGTTGGTGTGGTGGACATGAATTCCTTCTGTTGTTCTTTGTCATGGAAATATCTTATTTCTCCACTAATTTTGAAAGGTAGTTTTACAGGGTACATCAATCTGGGTTGGAAATTGTTCTCTTTCAGGACATAAAATACTTCAAGCTCTTCTTGAGTTGATGGCTTTTGTCGAGCAGTCTGGCATGATTCTGATGGGTTTCCATTATACATGTTATGTTAATTTTCTCTAAGTCATTAATATTCTGTTCTTGGGATGCATTTCTGAAATTTTGATTATTACATGTCTGGGTATAGATTTATTTGAGTTATGGCTAGTGGGACTTCTATATGCCTCACTTATTTGAATGTAAGGTCATTTTCCCATGCTTGGGGAGTTTTCTGCTATTACTTCTGTAAGTAATCTCTTTATGTCATTTTTGTTGACTCCTATTTTTTCCTGACACATATCACTGTTAAATTAATTTTCTTTGCATCATCTTTCATCTGTTGAATTGTTATTTCCTTGTTCCTTCTTATTTTTAAAAAATCTTTCTTTATGTGCTTGTTAGCTGCCATCTGATATTCAAGGTCTGAAAGTCTATCTTCAGTTTCTTTTTATTTTTATTTTTTTATTTAGAGAAAAAAAGCAAAACAGAAAAAAAGAAATAATACAGAATTTCAAAAAATAGCACTAAGAAATCACTAGTTGATAATTTACATATTGTCATCTTAGAAATATATATCCATCATACATTTGGGGTAATATTACTCCAGTTTTTATTATTTTTTACACTAGAGGGACAATGTGATATTTACAAATATGAGTCTAATTTATTTTACTTATGAGGATAGTCTCAAGTTGCCTCCGTTTACCTATAAAAGCCTCAATATCATCATTTTTATATATGAGTAATATTCCATTGTATAAAAATACCACATCTTTTTCATCCACTCTGAGGTTGATGGGCATTACAAGATTTACCTATAAAGGCCTCAAGATCATTCTTTTTTATAGCTGAGTAATATTCTATTATATAAAAATACATCTTTTTCACCCACTCTGAGGTTGATGGGCATCTTGGTTTTTTTCCAAGATTTAGCTATTACAAATTGTGCTGCTATAAACGTGGGTGCACATATATCACTGTGACATGACCTTTTCTCCTGGACTTGTTCTGTTTGGACTGGAGGCCAGAGATTGCCTCTTGCTCCTTTGTCTTGACATTTTCCTGTGTTCCTCCAAACAAGCAAGTTGCAGGGTCCCAGGTTCTTTCCAGGTGGACTGCCTTTCAACAGTGTAGGGGAATGAGTCAGGCACCTAGGTTTCTCCTAACTCAGGTCCCCCAGGAGGTACCAGGGTGTGGGGTGGGCTTCTCCAGACACTCATGGCTTCTCAAAGGCTTGGCAGCTGGTTCTCCCTGCCTGCACTAGCTACCCATGGGAGCATCTTGATGCAGCCTATGTGCACATGCATGCAGGCTGGGCTGACTGCTTCTTCTCCCAACTCATGCTGGTTACCTGCAGGAGAGCCCCAATGTCAGCTGATGTGCACACAGGAGCTGGCCTCAAAAATTAATTTTTAAAACATGAGGCAAAAATTCAAAACTAGGAGGCAAGATTTTTATTTAACTACATTAAATTTGAAGATCATTACAATGAGCTAAGTAAAAAGGCAAGTCACAGCATGTGAGAAGACTTTAATAATATATACTCTCAATAAAAATATATGAGGAAAGTCAAGAAGAAAAGATGTATCATTAACAACAACTGAGAAGTCACAGTGGACAAAAAATCCAAAAAGCCAACAATTATATAGAACTGGCCAACCTCATCAATAGTCAGAAAGCTTTCATCAATTGTAAGTTCCATATAGCTGTTAAACTGAGTGAAAGCAACAAAGTAAAATATGCTACACCCATGAAAGCATCAAAATATAAAAATGTCTAATAAATCAAAAGACTGACACATGGGAATGTATGAATTTTTTTAAAATGTAGCTTTATATGGCCATTCTTAGAATGTTTTTGGCATTTCAAAAGTGGAGATGCCTAAAAAAAATTTTCTGAAAAGTGGCTGCTGATAAACAAAGGTGGCCATTTTACCACTAGATCATGCTTGATACACAGAATTTACAGGATTTGCAAGGAGAACCCCATCATGTTGCTGATGTGTATGTAAACTGGTTAAACTCTTTCAAGAACTGGAAAATATCTAGTAAATGTGTGTGTATGGGAGGTACAGAGATTATACAATCATAAGAATTCTACTTATTTTCTCAAACAGATTTTATTGGTACATTATATATATATATATATATATATATATATATATATATATATATATATCACATTCCTCATAGAGGATTTGTACCCATACATAATGTAACTTGTTTTTTCTCATTTCCCTACCCCCTCTTATCCTCTCCTCCCCACCCTATTTACAAAAGGGTTTTTTTTCCACATTTTATTTCTTCTCTCATTTTTTTCAACCTTTCTATCTTTGCTTTCCCTCTCCTCTCCCTCATTCCCCTCCCTATTTGAACATTTTCTCCCTATTTCACAATACCTATTACACATTTTGGTCTATATTTACACTTCCACTCCTCACACCAGGGAAAAGATGCAGTATTTACATGTGTGTGCAATTTATTTCACTTAAGAGTATGGACTCAAGGTGCAACCATTTTCCTAGACATGTCAGGAGTTCATCCTTCTTTACAGAGGAGTAGTATGCCATCATATATAAACACATCTCCTTTATCCATTCACCAGTTGATGGGCTCTTGGGTTGTTTCCAAGATTTGGCTATTATAAACTGTTCCACTGTCAACATAAATGTGCATTTATTATCACTGTAGTATAATACCAGGAAAAGATACACAGGAGAGGAACAGATGGATCAAATGGAAGCTCTGGTCCTAGCTTTTTGAGGAAATTCCACAGTGATTTTCACTGATTGCACCAGTATACCCTCCCACCAACAATAAAGAAGGGTTCCTTCTGTCCCACAGCCTCACAAGCATTTGTTATTGGTTAATTTCTTTATAGTAGCCATTCTTTCTGAGTGAGATGGAATCTCAGTGTTATTTTAATCTTCAGCTCGCCAATGACCAGTGATGCTGAACATTTTTTCATATATTTATTGGATATTTGTACTTCTTCATCTGAAAAGTGTATATTCATCTCAGATGTCCATTTTTGGATTGCATCTTTAAATTTGGAAGATCTGATTTTTTTGGGTTCTTCATATGTTCTTCATAATAATGCTTTGAGGAACAGCTGGAAAATATTTTTCCTACACTGTGAGTTGTCCTTTCACTCCACTGGAGGTTTCTCTTGCTGTGAAAAACTTTTTTAATAAGATGAGATACCTATTGTTGATTCTTTGTGATACTTCATGTACAATTGTGTTTTTTTCCTAAGGTCTTTGCCTATATCAGTGTCTTTAAGAATTTTGCCAATTGTATCTTCCAACAGATTTAATGGTACCTTTGTCAAAGATAAAGTAGCTGAGTATGTCTAGAGTTGTTTCTACATCTTCTAATCTTTTCCAGTGATCCTCAGGTCTGTTTGTTAGTTTTACCAGCACCATTCTGTTTTTACCACAATAACTTTATAGTATAATTTCAAGACTGGGATTGTGATGCCCCTGCCTTGCCTCTTTTCCCCAGAATTGCCTTTGCTATTCTAAGTCTCTTGTACTTCCAAATGAATTTTAGGATTGTTTTCTTTAATTTAGTGAGACATGCTATTGGAATTTCAATCAGAATTGCATTAAATCTGTACAACAGTTTTTGAAGTATGCCGATTTTCACTATGTTGGTTCTTGCAAGCCAAGAGCAAGGGATACCTTAACATTTGCTGATATCCTCTTCAATCTCTTTTTCCAGAGTACTATAGTTTAAGAATTATACTTTTATTTCCTAGTTTAGAACAATGTTCTCAAATATTCTAAAGTAAACAGGTTTTTTTGTTCATTACACAATTACATGTTCTAAGGGAAAAAAAGTGAAAAACTTAAGAGTCTATCAACCAAAGAAAAAATAAACTAGATCAGTGTACAAAGACAAGTTTATGCATCTATTTATAAAAAGACAGAGTTTATCTTTTTATTGAATACATTTCAAAAACATGATCTGGGATGCATCTAGCAAGTAGTAAAAAGAAAACATTCATGAATGCACCCATGTGTAAGAAAATCATTAAAACACATTTGGGAAAGACAAAAACAATTTCTGGTGTAGGAGGAGAAAGAGAAACAGACCTTAAGTGTTGATACATCTGTACTATTTTATTTTCACCAAACTAATAATAAAAAAGAGAAAAAAGTAAATATTACAAAAGCTTGACATTTCCTTAATCTTAGCAAGATATGTAGCATGTATATGGTTAAAACTTTTTAATATGTTTTAATATGTTTACATAATTGAAATTAATTTTAAAGAAGCCTAAGAACAATATGTGACATTTTAATCTTAAAATCTCTTCTTGAAGTTATTAGCAATTCTGTTTTTTAGTAGACAGCTTTCCCAAGGAGATCTGGCAAAAGAACAAAAATAAAATATAAAGCCAAGGCTTGTAGGAAGGTTATTTTTTCTTCTTCTTCCCATATTGTATTTACCTGAAAAACACCAGTAATAGTGACATGGGGAAAAAAAACAACAACACAAACTCAGTTTCATTAATTTTTGTATGGAAAGGTGGAGACACAAAAAGTAGGAGGATGCTTCCACAGTAGTGAGTGTTATTTACCCTCTACTCTATGAATTTTAAGGTTAAGCACCCTTCCTTACTGGGTGGCTTGCTTCATCCTCTCCAAGAGGTAAATTTAACTTGAAAAATACAGCCAACAACTTACAAATCCTAGCTTCATAGTCTCACCTTAACATTCCTGACTTTTCCTTTTTCTCTATTCTTCTAGGTACCCTAAACTCAGATGTATAACATAACATATGGCTTTTATTCTTTTTTTACAAATAAAGAAAAAAACAAAACATAAAAAGGGTAGAAATAGTAGAGAATTTCAAAAAAATTAATTCTAAGAAATCACTAGATGATAAATTACATATTATCATCTGAGAAATAGTTGTTCAAGTCACAAAATTAAAGCATAAAAGTGGACAATCAAACAATGAGAGTGCAAACAATTCTGTTAAATGATCCAACAAAAACTTAGTAATATGGTTACCTATCTTACACACTTAAACATACATGCAGTTATATCCTTTAGCATTTTCCTTCCCCTTCTTTATTACAATGTCCATTATACATTTGGGGTCTTATTACTCCTATACTTTTTATTATATTTTATATGAGAAACAATGTGATATTCATAAATAAGATATTTATTTCACTTATGAGGATAGTCTCAAGTTGCCTCCATTTAAATGTAAAGGCATCAAGATCATACTTTTTATAGCTGAGTAATATTCCATTGTATAAAAATACAACATCTTGGTTGGAAGACAAGATGGTGGACTGGTAGGTAGCAGGAGAGAGACCCTCTCTGAGAGAGACAGCTCAAATGCCAGAATAAAACACTCTGGAGAGACCCAAACAGATAGAGATGGACTCTCACAACCCAGGAAAAAACTAACGTGCAAAAAACCGCTCAAATATGAGGTCCTGGGACTACCATTAGAGAAGCTAAGATCAGTGAGCATGGTGCCCT